>PVHP010012132.1:0-43631 GCA_004024765.1 Zapus hudsonius
TTCTGCTTTGCAGGCAAATGCCTTAACCACTAAGCCATTTCTCCAGCCCTTTTTAAAAATATTTTATTTATTTATTTAAGAGAGAGTGAAAGAGGCTGATAGAGAGAATGCACTTCCTTTTTTAAAAAATATTTATTTATTTGAAAGACAGAGAAAGGCAGATACACACACACACACACACACACACACACACACACATATATATATATATATATATATATATATATATATATATATATATATATATATATATAGAGAGAGAGAGAGAGAGAGAGAGAGAGAATAGGCATCTCATGGCCTCTGGCCACTTCAAACAAACTCCCAAAGCATGTACCACCTTGTGCATCTGGTTTTATGTGAGTTTTGGGGAATCAAACTGGGTCCTAAGGCTTTGCAGGCACTTAATCACTAAGCCATCTCTCCAGCCCTTCATGGCACTTACTTATTGTTTCAGTCTTACTCTTGGAGCTCATTTCTCATGCAGGGCTGTTTGAGTCATCCATTGCTCCTGCATCTATTGCTCCTAAAACTAACCTTTCGATTTAATTGTATGTGCATCCACATTGCCTGTCGATCCTATGTGCCCAACGTCATAATCCTTGGTCCCTGTACTCATTCTTCTCATCTTTTAAACCTGACTTATTTTGAATTTCTCTGTAGAAATCAGTTTTCCTGGTTATCTCTCCATCTCCCTCCACTTTCTCACACCCTTGATATGGGTGCATTGATGTTTGAGTGACCCCCAAACTCGATGTCATCCTTGAAAAATAGTGGTTGTTTCAGAGTGTGTAAATGTTGGTTTAATCAAAGTAGAGCTCAGTTCTTTTAAACTTTTTGGGGGGGAGGTGGTTTCAAGGTAGGGTCTCACTCTAACTCAGGCTGACCTGGAATACATTGTATAGTCTGAGAGTGGCCTTGAACTCACATCGATCCTCCTGCTTCTGACTCCTAAGTGCTGGGATTCAAGGCATGTGTCACCGTGCCCAGCTCTTTTTAACTTTTTTATTAGTCGTTTTCATACATGAAGATAAGGTGTCTTAATTACAAACCTCTCCCATTACCTTCTTTTGTGCCCCATCCCCGTATCCTTCCACTCGGTCTCCTCTTTCCCATTCATCTCTGTTCTATTTTTACATCTTTTTTTGGCAGGGTGGGGTCTCGTCCATCATCCATGCTGAAATGCTGACGGGTCCAAAACTGTGCAGGTCTGTGTAGGCAGTAGCAGCTGCAGTGAAGTCATAAATGCAATGGTCACTTTGTGTCTGGGTTGCAAAGCACTCCTCCATATTCTCTGGCTCTTACGTTCATTCTGCTCTCTTTGCCACATTTCCTGAGCCTTGGAGGGTGTGATAGAGATGTCTCTTTTAGTGTTGAGTGCTCAACAGTCACTTATTCTCAGGTCTTTGATGAGTTCTGAATCTCTCTAGTAGCCACTACCCTCTGCAAAAAAGAGTGTCTCTGAAAAAGGTGAGAGCAGCAATAATCTCTCAGTACAAACATAAATATTTAAATGGCAGTTTGATGGGCACAATATATCCGTTTAGCCAAACAGCTGTAGTATATTGCTCCCCTAAGGTCTATGACCTTCCCAAGGATAGACTTTTGGCTAGGTTTTCAGTAACAGACATGAATTCCTTCCCATAGAGTGGGCCTCACATCCAATCATAATGCAGATGTCTATATATCACTGTTGTACTAATTGGTACTTCTTGCCAAACTTAGGTCTTTTGACAAGCCAGCTAGTTGCTCCCCCTTTCCATGAGATGAAGAAGCTGAGAACATATTGCAATCACATATGGAACCAGATCTACTCTTTCTATGCAAACATGAGTAGAGAAATAAGTCTCTGTGGATAATGACAGTCCAGGAGTTAAGCCACCTTGAAGACCATCCTACCTGTAGACTTTTAAGTTATCAGTGTATTTTTAAAGTATAAGCCATCATGAATTAGATCGGTTATTTTCAACATAAAGAGCACTAATTTAACCAATTTTCTCTGGTAATGACCATACCACATTTAGATGGATGGTTGACTTGCTTACAAGTTGTTGCTATTACAAATAAAAATGTTCATGATTATTTTTTATACAAACGACTTTGAGAATAAGCATGAATATGTCTAAAGAGATTATTTATTCCTACAAATGAAATTGTTCTCCAAAGTAAGTGAATTTAAGTTTTAGCGGGACTTTTAAAAATTCACAGCATGCAATATGGAGTAATTTTTACATACAGTTATAAAATATGAGAATGATTATTTCCTAAACAGTCATTAACATAGGGTTATCAAATCTTCTGATCATCAAAAATGTTGTTTCCAGGAGCAGTATTTAATGCTGGTAAAGGTATAATAGACGAGACACCTCTGTATAATTCTTTTAGGAGGGTCAGATTGCCTGTAACCTTTCTGTAAAGCAATCAAGCAACATGAGCCAGGAGACATAACAAGTTCATTCTTTCTAAATGAACTATTTTCACGTCAGGGACTCTAACAGAAGGAAACTTTTAGAGATTTTGACAGTGATTTATACATACAAGGGTATTGAATCATTATTTAAAAGAAAACGCTGCATTTAAGAGAAAAATCATAAAAATAAATTATGGCCTAGGATATTATACAGTAACTAAATATATTTTTGGGAAACATTTAGTAATAGTGAAATATACTTCCTATATAATATTATATAAGAAATATGCACTTATGTGAAGCAATACCCATATATGCTTAAATATTTGTCATATATGACATATTATTTACTTTTTGCTTTTATATGTATGTATGCACCTGCAACGAGATTTTGCTCAATAACATATTCTGTTTTTTTTTCTTTTCCTGGTAGATTGAGCAGTGAATGATTCTTAATTTATTCTTAATAATCTTTGACATTTCAAAAATTTCAAATAATTAACATGTGTTATTTTATATTCAGGAAAATGTTACCTTCCTTTACCATCCCTTGGCTTTTGCTTGACAAGGCATTTAAATTCATAATTAATCAGAAGATGGGAAGATGACTTCTGGTTCATGAAACTTTCAACATTTATGAAAAATGAATATGTTCCATAGTGTTTCAGAAATGCTGATCTTTCTACTCCAGGCCCTTCATTTTTTTAAGCTGTAAGGCAATAAAAAATGCATTGCATATTTCAAATCCTCCTGCCTAATGTTCATTGAAATTTTTAAAAAAGAAACTCAAACTCACCATACATAATTTTAAGACAGAACACATATATAAATGGCAGTTAACATCCAAACACTTGATTCAGTTGTGTTCATCACTAATCATACTGTATACCATGGTATAAACATATCATCTTTCTTTCAGTAAGGAAACAGATATTTATAAATAATTACACAAATAAATGCAAATTGATAAGAGATAAATGTCACTAAGTGAGAGAAACATCATGAAGTGAAATGGTTAAAAGCATGAACTCTGGAGTTCAATGCTTGGAATTGATCCCAGCTGCCACATACTGTGACTCAGAGCAAGTTACACAACCTCTCTGAACTCAATTTGCTGACATATAAAATGAAAATTTTAACTCTCTATGTCATATTATTATGAATATTGTCTTATTTGAAATTATATTCATGGTATTTAGTGCATAGTAAAATATAAATTACAGAATGACCTATATGTATTGAAATCACTTTATAGGAAGATTTGGCTGAGGTGGCCAAAGAAGGCTCCTCTGCATCATTGGTAAAATGGGATATACAACCTATTTGAAAGGCTCAAGGGTGAGAAAATTGTATCAAATTAAAATGGAACACAAGGAAACTCAAGAATCAATCACACAGAACATTTTTGCCCACACTAAGTACTTGAAATGTTATTTTATTAGCATGTTCTATTGAAGAGTGATGTTTCAAATTCACTTTATTTGGATAGCATAGAAAATACTGGAATAGTATAAGCAGGAGAAAGAAAGGTCTGTGGGAAGCTGTTAAGTATGCTAGGTGAAGGGCAAAGGCAGGAGAGAAATGGACAAATTAATAAAAAGAGATGCAAGAGGAAAGAACAACCTCCATGTGGTAGACATCCTACCAGGTGGTAGTTCACATATTGAGAATGAGAGAAAGGGAATTTTAGGGTTAAACTTTGGGTTTCTGGGGCTTCTGAGACAGGGTCTCCTGGGAGAAACAACTAGATTTGGCAAATGAAGCATGGATTTGGACCTAAATAACGTGAGCTGGAATTGATTGAATCATCAAGTAAAAATGTCAGGTAGGTAGTTGATTTTAGGAGTCTCAAGCTCAATACAATTACAAAGCTGTGTGAGCTTCCATCACTATGACAAAGTAACCTAGATAAACTAATGAACAGGAGGCTTGTTTTGGCTCACAGCTTCAGAGTTTCTGTCTACAGTCATTCATTTGTGTTGTTTTGGGGCCTTTGTTGAAGCAGTACTACAAGAAAGAGAGCTCATGATGCGGCAGAGCTGCTTACTTCAGGGCAGCTGGGAAGCAAAAGGAGGGAAACGGAGAGGTGTCCTGACCCTCAGCAAAGGTCTACAATGACCTAACTTTCTTCCACTAAGACTTGCCTTATAAAGGGTCCATGACTTCCCAACAGTTCCATCGGCTTCAACATATGGCCTTTGGTAGACATTTGAAATTTAAGCCATAACAGAATACAATATCAAACACCTCTGCAAACCAAATGAGATTGACTAAGAGTCCATATTTAGCAACATGGAAGTCATTGCTAATCTTATAAATAGCCTCTTTGTCAATGCATGATATGAACAGAAACCAAATGAAAAAAAATAGATTCTGGAATGAGGCAGAGTAAAGGCATAGAACCCAAGGTGGAGGACCCTTTCCTGACACAAAAATGAAAAGGAGAGGGAGAAAAATTAAAGATCAATTTCATTTGGAGATATCTGACAGAGCTTATCTAGACGGTATCATTGGGATGAAGTAGTAACAGATGACCTCAGTGGCTAAAAGGAGAAAGAATTCTAGAACTGGGTGAGAAAGATGTTTATTTACTTCTTATATTTTATTTATTTATTGCTATCTTTTGTTTTAGTGGAGAACCTGGAAAAAGTGGTTTTTTGTGTGTTTGTTTGTTTTTCAAGGTAGGGTCTTGCTGTAGCACAGGCTGACCTGGAATTCACTATGTAGTCTCAGGGTGCCCTTGAACTTATGACAACCCTCCTACCTCTGCCTCCCAAGTGCTGGGATTAAAGGCATGCACCACCATACCTGGCTAGAACCAAAAACACTTGATGAGAAAGAGCTATTTTGCATGATATTAGACATGCAAGACAGAAATGGTATAATCAATGACTTAAAAAATAGGCATTCAAATTAGTCACCCTCAAAGAGAAGGAAAGACCCTCTCTGAGACCACAAGAGGGGAGGATAGGGTTGGTCTACATGTGGCCTGTATCTTGTGAACTGCCTCTTCTTCTCCCTGTCCAGTCAAGTGTTCTTGATATAACAGATGAATTTGAAGTTCTGTGCATTGACTACACTCTCCAGATCCATACCCTACTATGAGAGAAAATGAGAGGAAGACAAGTTAACTTAGCCTTAGGTAGAGGAAACCAATTAATAAATATTTTGCATGTAAATATGAACTGGTTCTCATTTTCTTTTCTTATCAAAATACGATGTATTCATAAACCCTTTATCCTGTAGCCGAGACTGTATGTCTTCTCTAGCAAAAAATGGAACATCTGGCCCCATGCCGTAGTTGGAGTTGTGTTTGAAATTGCAGTGTTGTAGTTTTCTGAAGGATTCATCATCTGGCTCTCTGAAGGAGCCAGACTGGGTAATTAAAGGGAAATAAGGAAATGAGAGGGTATGGATGACTAATCTCTGCCAGACTCTCTCTATGCCCAATACCCAGAATCCATCTGCAGAATTGGTGGGGCCAATTCATAGGAATTGTGTTTGATGTTTCTAATTGTATTAACTCCTTCCTAAAAGGTCAAGCACCCAGTGAAAAAGTTTATTCCAACCACCAAATAATTCACCCAAATTATATTTTTAGGATATAATTGGTGAATAAGTCCATGATCTCAGTGGTCCCATTGGAAACCAGATTTTAATTTGAACTTTAAAATTTTTATATACTACCACTCTAGTAAGGAGCTATATATATGGAAGCCTTAGTTTCATAAGTATCAAAGTCAAATCCGACCTCGGTTCCATAGTCCTTGAACTTTCCAGATGCTTCTTTCTGTTCAGTATATCATTTAACTAGATTGCATAGGCTGTTTTGAGAAAGAACTGAGGAAATGATTACAATACACAATTACTTTGTTGCTGTGGACTTTGCTCTAGGAATAAAGCCTCCTTTTAGTAGATTCCAGGTCTGAAAACTGAATCCAATTATCATGGTTTGGTCCAGGTGTCCCCCACAAACAAATGAATGTATTCTGATTGATCAATCCTCAGCTAATAGCAGTTTGGGTTTTACAACCTCGATAGAGCTGTGTTGTTGGGGGCAGCTTATGGGGGTTATAAGCCAGCTTCCCCTTGCTAGTGTTTGGCACACCTTCCTGCCGCTGTTTGCAGTGCTGTGGGGGAGGTGATGTCCACCCCTCTGCTCATGCCATCGTTTTCCCTGCAGGGATGGAGTCTCCCCTGGAGTCCATAAGCCAAATAAATCCATTCCTCCACAAGCCGCTTTTTTTCCTTTCTGCACAGCAACTAGAAAGCTGACTGCAACACTACACCAGTCTAGGAGCTAAGCAAGGGAATGTGGCTTATTAAAGAGTCTTCCACTTTCTTTACCTCTGTATTATTACACCATACTTTTTAAGTCTTTTTCACAATTTAAAATATTTGTAAGGCTTGTTTAAAGGTCAAAACCACATAACCTTTTTCACTCCTACATATCTACTCAAGAGAAATGAAAGAATTCATTTATATAAAAACTTGTTTAACAAAAAAAAAGTTTGTAGCAGTTTTATTTACAATATCCCAAACTCAAACCAACCAAAATATCTACAGACTTTTGAATGATAAACTGTTGTATATCCACACTCATCAATAATGCAGAATATTAATATATAAAGTTATACAAAACAAGAAACACCACAGATTTATTTCAAGAACATTATCAAAAGTAAAACCAGTCAAACCCCAAGATAATGAAAATATGATTTTACTTTTTAATTTCTGAAAAGGGTAAAAGTATAATTTTAGAAAGATTTGTCATCACCTGAGGCTGGGGATTAAAGGAAGATGATAGATTTCAAAAGATGTATACAGAAACCTTTCACACTAATAGAAACATTAGATATCTTAACTGCCTTATGGTAACTGTATACAATTACCAAAATTCACTAAAATATACACATAAAATATATTTCATTGGGTGAAAATTATGTATTAGTAAAGCAGTAGAAGAAAAATAATATCCTGTGAAGTACAAAAAAATAAGATATAGCCACAATATTTCTATACTCAATATATAACTTAGAAAGCAAGAGAAAAATGCACACCTATATGTTTAATAAATACTTAATGTGAGACATACCATGAAAAGAATGCAAAATGTTGTGAAAAATTAAAGATCAATTTCATTTGGAGATATCTGACAGAGATTATCTAGACAGGTATCATTGAGATGAAATAGTGACAGATGACTTAAGTGGCTAAAAGGAGAAAGAATTCTAGAACTGGGTGAGAAAGATGTTTATTTACTTCTTATATTTTATTTATTTATATTTATAAAATTTGAGGAATGTTCTCTTAAATGTGTTTACAACACAAAGATCAGGTAAGAAATTATTGATGGGATCCCTTAGCCAATCAGAGAACCATCCCTTCAGTGGAAAGTTTCCATAGCTGGAACTGGGAACCAAGTCAGAATCCTATGGAGACCAACATTATAGACTCCAATGAGAAGCTCCCATTAATCTTTGGCCAAAAGAGAGGCTACACCCATAAAAATCTCTCTACATTAATAATGCCTGTCCCCTTTAACCTATTCTGATCTCACTCTCCACTGAAGAATCTGCTTTTCCCTTTATAAAGTCAACAAGAACCAAAGACAAACAAATTCTAACAATAAGACAAGAAAAGATAGCTGACTCGCTGGCAGGAGATGAATCCCCCAGGTGAAACCACAGAGGTATTGGCAAGATGAGCAAGAGAGATCTGCTTCCACCACAGCAATCCTGACAGCTTGCATCAAGGTGATGCAGACAGACCCTGAGGATACTCAAAACATACCAGAGCAGGAACCCAAAAGCTGCTGAGAGCTAAGCATTAGACTTAAAACATACCCATTATGGCGTAGGGAATTTTGTTGAAGAGGGAGCAAAAGGGTTGTAAGAGCGACAGGGTGGGTATGAATATCCAGAGACATCACCAACTGCCCTCCCCCCCAACACACACAATGACTGACTGCTGCTCTCTCTACTCATAACCCACAAACCCATGGTGAATACCAGCAATCCCACTGAGGAGGGCCCTCAGTGAATTGGGGGCAGGAAGGAGGGAAATGTTGGTACCAACACATGATGTGTTCATACCAACTTTCTACTTAACAAAAAAAGAGAAATTATTGAGAGATAAGTCAATAAAGATCAGTCAGAGTCGAGCAGTAGATTCCCAATAGTGCCTGCAACTAAACATAACCAGCACTTTCTTTCAGATGCAGAGTACAGAGCTGAATCATGAAGGATAGGCTAAACAAGAGGAATAGGAAGAGAGTAGGTGACTGTTAGGTATGATTAAAATTTTTCAATTAAGAACATGAAATGGAAGGTATAAAATAGATATGCATAAATCTGTAGAACAGAAAATGGGGTCAATAGGATTCAGTGGTAGAAAAAGACCACGGACTGTTCTTAGGGAATATATCACCTCAGTAACATTGGTATCAAGCAAAAGCATTATCAGGGTCTCTGAAAACTAAATGATGTTTGAGAAAGGAGGTTGTTCAGATGACTACCAAATAACTTCAGGCATAGGGCACCATTTTTACTCTAGTCAAAATATCTGGGAGATACAGTGAGGAAGTGGACACTCTAGAAGGGGTTTATATTATTCTTTAGGAGAGATTTGATATGCACATAAACATATAAGGTTCATATTTAATAATATTATCCTCTCCAATTAATTGTTTGTGATTTCAGAGGAGTATTTCAAAAAGTGCTGGAAATCAAACTATACGGGCTCATAGAGTAAGCAGGCAATTTAAAAACCTAAGCATAAATTATGAGTATAAAAGAAAGGCATAGAATGTGGTCATTTAAAGGAGAGCTAGAAGTGTCTTAATTAGCAGAAAGAAAATGGAAAGAGGGCTTGAATGTGTGAAATAAAGGCATAATTAATGAAGCAATTCCTATAAACAAAGGATATGATTATGAGCATAGCATAGACTAGTAGTTCTGAATGAATAATGGCCCTTTCTTTTCTTCATTTTGAGAATTAAGAATGCACACAAGTAGCTTCTGGTCAAGATAGTAGACTTGCAACCATGCTCAAGCTCAGGGGTTTAAATCAGGCAAGAAATATAGGGCTTCATTGGTGGAGGGGGGGTCTCAGTGGCTGCAGGGTAGACACTGGACTATACACTCAAGAATCTGTCAGTTCCTATGCTGGGGAAAGCTAGTGTTTACCTAACTCTAGCCTCTGAAGTCAGACCGGCAGGGAAGCTCCTGGAACATGATTGGCATTTCCCCATACCTCTTGCACTCAGGGGACTAGCCCACTGAGTGGGAACACACAGTGCTGGAGACAGAGCTCACATTTCTACCCCACCCAGAGGGCCCCACAAACCCAGCAACTGCCCATGCCACCATCACTGTCCCAAACAAGCTACACAGGGCTCATTAGGCCTGGTGCCTTCCTGTTGGTGATACCCAGCCCAGCTTCATATGTGCTCCCATGGGCCCCACAGGCTGGATGCTATCCCATGCTGTACCTGTGCTTTGTACCACCCCATGTCCCTAGAAAGAACCACAGGCATGTATGACACTGTCCTAAGCTACCCTACATCACACGCCAACCAACATGCACCTCAGAGGGAAGCTCAGGCCAGGTGCATTCCTCACACCACCCTACACTCTCCAAGGAACAGCCCTGAGGGTTCCACAGGGCTAGGGCCAGTGCCAACCTGCACACCAGATCCCTGTGCCCCAGATGGCTCCCCATACTCATGCCTCCCTGCATGCACCAGATGGGCTCACTGTGACCTACACCACCCCACAGATGCTCCAGTGGACATTCCATACCAGGCTTCCCTATGCTAGCAAAAACCTGGCTCCATAGGTCCCCCACACCCTACATTGTGCCCCATGGTGAGCAGCCTCAGCAGATAGTCCTAGCCTCTGCCACCTCCTCTGATTCCCAGGTGCCTCCACACAACAAAGGCTCCATGCCTGATACATTAGGGTTATCTAGAAGAACAGAATCAACAGAATTAATTGTAGTCAAAAGGGGAATTTAATGGTTTATCTCAGAGAAGTCCCACAAAAAACAGTCTGCAAGCTAGTTCCTTCCCAGTCCACTTGGCCACTCAGCAGTCCCAATCCAACACTGAAGACCTAGAGACTTCCTGGGGAAATGCTGGTCTTCAGTCCAGACTGGAAGGCTAGTAATCTTAGTTCCAATGCCAATCAAGAGTTACTTGACAAGCACCAGCAGCCAGGCAGGTAGGCAAAGAAAGATATTTCCTTCCCCTTTATATAGATTTAGGGTGGGGTCTTGCAACCCTTTCCCAGACTTATTGACTCACTGAGTCTCTGCACTGCCCTCCCAGGAAGGCACATATATTTCTAGCTCCTCTGAGCTCCTTATATCCTGCCCTTACTGAGAGGGCCACCTTCCTGTAAAAAGCCTCAGAGACCCACCCAAGATGACTAAACAGGTCATGTTGACAACAAAACTCAAGCATCACACCTGCCAACTCCTTGGACCCAGAGTCTGGCCTACTCCCTTAGAGAAGGTTCTGGACCTCCAACAGAGCTTTCATACCAGGCACCATCCCAGAGCTGCTGACACAAAGCAACCTCCATAACCTGCACATCTATGGAGAAAATGCCGCTCCAATCTAGTTTGAAGATGAAACAGAACACTCACTAAAGAGCCTACAAGGGCAAAGAATTGCTTCCTTCTTAATAAAATAAGTCTTCTACCCTGAGATGGGTAGACCTCAACAGAAAAAAATAAAAAAAAAACACAAATATCAACAAACTGAAAAATCTCCACCAAGGATGCCTAGTCCCACAATGGAAGTCTGCAATGAAAACATAGAGAAGACAATAGAAATTTAATCCTAAAAGGAAAGCACAATAAGCATAGTTAATAAACTCAAGAAGGCCTTAACCAAGCAAATGCCAGAACTGGAAGCAAATCATCAAAAAACCAAAAATCACATAAACGAAATAAAAGTGGAATCATCTCTCACAGCACACTGCTTTTATCACTAGGTTTAGCTTATTTGATGAAAACCAGAGAGACCTCAAAGGAAAGATAAATGAATTGAAGATTAATCAACAAGTAGAAGATCTCAATAACCAGCCAATTAAACTTAATGAAGACCTGATTAAATACAAGAAGGAATTCATAGGAGAAGCATACAGAAAAACAAACCAAGACCTAAAATAGGAACTTGACAAAAGGATAGATGTGATACTGAAAAATGCAACAGACAATAGAAGTCAAGTAGAGCTTGAAAAATCTTCTCTAGAATTCCTCACTACAGGAGTATATCAAGTGGAGGACAGAATCTTCAATCTGGAGGACAAGACAGAAGAAATTATTCTGGAGTTGAAAAACTTTAATAAATTTTTAAAAAATCACATGAACAGAATATGGGGGATTGTGGGATTCCATAAAAATACCAAACATCTAGCTCATGGGTGTACCAGAAGGGGAAGAAATTCAGGCCAAAGACATGGTGAACATATTCAACAAAATTATTGAAGAAAACATTCCCACTCTCTCAAAAGAAAGAACCATTCAGAAGCTCACAGAAGACCAAACTGGAACAAAGAAGAAACTCTCCAAAGTTCATCATACTTAAAACTCTAAGCAACAAAAATAAAGAGAGTGCTAAAAGCAGCAAGAGAGAATCAAATCATAACATAGAAAGGCAATTCATCAGAATTATCTCAGTTTTTTTTATTGGAAACCTTGAAATCCAGAAGGGCTTAGAATGAAGCACTTCAGGGTCTAAAAAACTATGGCTTCCAACCCAAACTAATGTAACCAGCGAAAGCATCCCTCACAATAGAGGGTGAAAGGAAAACCTTCCATGATAAAAGCCAGCTGTATGATTATATAAACACAAGGCCAAACATAGAGAATAATTCACGGAATACTACACAGAAGAGTCAAACAACTAATCTCAAGAGCCTTAAAGTGGAAGAACACATTAACCAAAACCAGAGCAGGTACAAAAACATTAAAGCCCAAGAAAGCATCAAAACCCATAAATCCTCCAACATGACAAGGATTAATTCAAATCCCACAGTTATAACATTAATTAACATTAATATAATTATTAATTAACATTAATATGGGCTTAACGCACCCATCAAGAGACAATTTAACAGGGTGGATCATAAAAATAGACCCTTCCATGTACTGTCTTTAAGAAACCCACCTCAACACTAAGGACAGACACCCAGGGTGAAAGGATGGAAAATGACTTTCCAAACAATTGGAAATAAGAAATAAGTGGTGTGCCTATATTAATAGCTTCTGACAAAATGGACTTCAAACTAAAAGTAATACAAAAGAGAAAAGAAGGCCACTTCTTACTCATTAAGGGAATGATCCAACAGGAAGACATCACAATCATAAACCCATATGCATCAAACACTGTTGCACCACTGTTCATAAAGTAAAACTTAATTAACAACAAACCAGAAATAAATCCGAACACCATCATAGTCAGGGATTACAATGCTCGACTCTCATCAATAAACAGATCATCCAAGCAGAAAGTGAATAGGGAAATAACAGATCCTAACAACACCATAGATCAATCAGACTTAACAGACATCTTCAGAATATACATTGTCCTATTCTACAGAATATACATCATTCTCAGCAGCCCATGGAACCTCCTCCAAAATAGGCCAGAAAACATGTCTTGTAAATTCAGGAAAATTAACATAATTTCCTGTGTCATATTGGACCACAATGAGTTAAAGCTAGAAATTAACAAGAGAAACAGCAGTGATTGTCTCCTGGAGACTGAATAACACACAACTAAACATTAAGTGAATCAAAAAAGAAATTAAAAGGGAAATTGTAAAATTTCTCAAATTGAATGATAATGAAAACATCAAAATACCAAAATCAAGGTGATACAATGAAGGCAGTCATAAGGGGAAAAGTCATAGCATAAAAAGTCTTCATAACAAAGACAGAGCGATCTCAAATTAACCACCTAACCAACCACCTAAAGGCACTGGAAAAACAATTCAACCCTAAGAGTTCCAGATGGAAAGAAATAATTAAGCTCAGAGCTGAAATTAATGAATTAGAAATTTAAGAAAACAATGAAGAAAACTGATGAAACAAACAGCTGGTTCTTTGAAAAAAAATAAACAAGACTGATAAACCCCTGGCCTATTTGACCAAACAAAAAAAAAAAGTTCCAAATTAACAAAATTAGAAATGAAAAAATGTCTCCATCACAACAGACATAAATGAAATTGGAAGAATCATTAAAACATACTTCTAACACCTCTAGTCCACAAAATTGGAAAAAGTTAAAGAAATGGATGAATTCCTAGATACATATCACCTACCAAAACTATATCCAGAGCAAATTAATCTCCCAAACACACCTATTACATGCATTGAGATTGAAAATGTAATAAAAATACCTTCCCATAAAGAAAAATACAGAATTTGATGGATTTTCAGCTGAATTCTACCAAACCTTTATTGTAGAACTGAAACCACCTTTTCTCAAGCTTTTTCACATATTTGGAGAACAGGGAATACTCCCTGAATCCTTCTATGAATCTAGCATCACCCTGATACCAAAGCCAGAAATAAATACAAGAAAGGAAAACTATTGACCTATATTCCTGATGAACTTAGATATGAAAATTCTGAACAAAATCCTCCCAAACTGAATTCAGCAACACATCAAAAGCACCATTCACCTTGATCAAGTAGGCTTCATCCCAGGGACACAGGGATGGTTCAACATTAGGGAATCAACCAATGTAATCCACCACATAAATAAACTTAAACACAAAAATCATATGATCATTTTAATTGATGCAGAGTAGGCCTTCAACAAAATATAACATCACTTCATGATCAAAATGCCAGAGAGACTGGGTATGAAGGGCTTATAACTCAACATATTGAAGGCTATATATGAAACACCTAAGTCCAAATCATATCTAATGGGGAAAGATTCAGGAGTTTTCATTAAGATTGGGAAAAAGACAGGGTTCCAACTCTCATCACTGCTCTTCAACATAGTGCTTGAAGTTCTAGACCAAGCAGTAAGAAAGGAAAATTATAAAAGTGATAAATATCAGAAAGGAAGAGTCAAACTAGCCCTATTTGCAGATAAAATGATCCTATAGATAACAGACTCAAGAGAAGCTACCATGAAACTCCTAAAGGTGATAAATGCCTTCAGCAAAGTAGGAGGATACAAAATTAACACACAAAAACCAGTAGTCTTCCTATATGCAAATGAAAAAAAGGAATCAGTGAGACTATCCCATTTCCAAAAGCCACAAAATATCAAATGCATTGCAATAACACTAACCAAGGTAGTAAAAGACCTATATAATGAAAATATAAAATCACTCAAGAAAGAAATTGAAGAGGACATGAGAAGATAGACTTTCCTTGCCCCTGCATAGGTCGAATTATTATTGTGAAAATGGCAATTCTACAAAAAGCAATATACAGACTCAATGCAATAGAAATAAAAAATCCTAGCTTCATTCTCTGCAGAGACAGGAAAAAAAATTTCAAAACTCATATGAAATAGCAGAAAGCCTCAGATTTTCAAAAGTATCCTCAGCAAAAGAAACACCTCAGGAGGCATCACCATACCAGACCTAAAGCTGTACTATAAAACCATAGTAACAAAGGCTTCAAAAAAGACATATAGACCAATGGAACAGCATTGAAGACCCAGCCCTTAGTTCAAGTAAATATAGCTACTTGATCTTGGACAAAGGTGCCAACAATGTACATGGAGAAAATACAGCATCTTTGACAAATGGTTCTGGACAACTTGGATAACCACAGGTAGAAATTGAAACTAGACCCACTCCTCTTTCCCAAAGTCAACTCCAGATGAATTTAAAACCTCAATATAAGACTTAAATGCCTGGAAAAAATTGGGGAACTCCCCTATGATATAGGAGTGGGAAAATACTTCCTGAACATTACCCCAGAAGCCCAGAAAATTAAACAATCACTCAACTTCTGGGATCTCATCAAGCTAAAAATCTTTTGTTCAGATAAACATACCATAAACAGACCACCATCAGAATGGGAAAAAAAAAATCTTTGCCAGATACACCATGGACAGAGGCCTAATATTTAGAATCTACAAAGAACTCAACAAATATTAAGTGATTAAAAAAATCAAACAATCCACTCAAAAAATGGGGTGGTGAACTGAGTAGGGAATTCACAAAGGAAGAAATACAAATAGCTAATACTCACTTAAGATAATGTTCAATATCCTTAACCATCAGGGAAATACAAATTAAAACCACTATTAGATTCCACCTTACCCCAGCTAGAACAGCAATCAAAAAAAATCTAAGGACTATAGATGTTGGCGTGGATGTAGGGAAAGAGCAATTATTCACTACTGGTGGGAGGGGAAACTTGTAAACCACTGTGGAAGTCAATATGCAGACTCCTGAAAAAAACATAAAATAGAGCTGTCAACTGGCCCAGCTATTCCTCTACTGAGCATCTACCCTAAAGGCGCCTCTGTTCAATAAAGAGACATTTATTCCACCATGTTTACAGCTGCTCAATTCACAATAGCTAAAAATTGGAATCAACCCAGATGCCCATTGCTGGACAAATGAATATCAAAGTAGTGGTACATATGATATGCACAATGGAATTCTATTCAGCAGTAAGGGAAAATGACAATATGAAATTTTCAGGAAAATGGATGGACTTGGAACGCATCATACTCAGCTAACTCATACTAGGACAGAAAGACAAACACTGCATATACTCCCTCAACTATGATTCCTAACCAGGAACAGCTTGAGTTGCAAACATACCTGACATGCAACACAAGGGTCAGATAATAGAAATGGAAGAGTTTTGAGGGCAGGTGTGTGGTGGGGGGAGATATGCACAAAACTAAATCTAAAATGAATTGGTACCATAGAATCTTTACTCCTGGACAGCAGGCTAAAGATATAACCCTGCAAAGGAATATGGGGATATCATCTGGTAAGAAGGGCCCTGAAGAGGGTGGGATGAAATCTAACCCTAAAACATTTGGATTGGGTTACAACTCCTAGTGTCAGAAATCAAATAATACCCACATTGAGCTGTTGATCAGAGTGACCTATGTGGTCCCCAAAACAAGACAGGCTTCTGTCCAAGCACTTGATTACCCACCCCAGGCAAAAGATAAAACTATTGCTGAAGACACCAATGGATACTGACTCACGACATCAAGAGACCAAGCTGGAACCTGAAAGGAAGCCAGTCCCCAGATGGTTAGCCCATATAGTGCTAGAGAGTGCTACATGAGGTGCCAGGGAAAATCAGCCAACAATGTTGGGAGAAAGCAGGGGACACTGCTATCAGACAGTAACCAGCATGACAAGATGCATTCACCTGTACAATACTGGCACCCAACCTATCTATGTATTTAACCAAAGGATCTCTCTGATTGGCTAAAAGATCTGCTCCGAGGCAAGAAACACATCTGGAATTGGGATCCAAACCAAAATTCCATGGAGATCAAGATGCAGCAGTCATGTGCTGTCTCCTATTCTGCTCATATGTGCTCCTGTAATTAACCCCTCACCCACACTACTGTGAGAAACCCAATAAATGCATTGGTCCACCAAATTGGACTTCAGTATAATTGTTTCTTTGGTCTTTGGCCAGTCCCCTATCTGAGGATGCATAGACATTTGTTTGTGTCTCACCCCCCCCCAAATTCAATAATAGCAGAAAGCTAAAAGAAATTTCTTGAGGTCCACACATCATAATCCACTAATTTTTGGAGTACCTAATCAGCATGACTTTTTCCAGCAATACAAGAGCAGAGAATATTTAAAAAATAAATAAATAAATAAAAAGTGAGGTTGTAGGCCAAAACTAATTAGTTGGAAAAAAATTACACTGTGGAAAGTCAAAGATGCTACAGACCTAAAAGTGTTACTGAAATGAGAGATGATGTGGTCAAAGATCGATAGAAAATAAGATAGAAAAAAGAATCTAAGTGGAAAATCATCGTGAGTCCATGACAAAATGACAAGTGAGTCCAGAAGGCACTTGGAGAAGAAGCAGAGAGAGGATTGATTGGAAGCAGGAAAGATTGGATACAGAGTTGCAGGAGTTCTTAGAAATAACACAGTCAGGGTGAGGTGTTAGGCCTTAATTAAAAATATTGTGTACAGTAAAGGGTTTCAAGAAATACTTTCCAAATTTCAATCTACCATTTATTTACAGACCTCTATGTAAAATTCTAAGGTGCTAATTAAAGCTTTTATCATCATTTACACATAGTAACCTCACTGTTCTTTGAGGAAATACGCAAAAGTATTTCATCTTTCAAACTCTACATTTGCAAGTGATTGTTATCTCTGTAAAATTATAAAAATGAAACTTCAGATTTCTTCTATATGCTGCAGGCAACAGAGTCTTTTGGGGAAGAAAAACATGAGATTGGATTATAGACAAGAAAATCCTTAAATGTGCCTCATGCTGTATTTATTTTGATTGAATTAAATTTCCTTACCCCTAGGGTTTGCTGATCATCTTGGGGAACAAACAAAAACTGATGAAATAGAGAGGAACATTTTCTCTTAATGGTATGCTTCTCACTACTGAAAATGAATTTTTAAGAGCTACATTATTTTGACTGAAAGAAACAAAACTCCAGCAAGGCAGCAGGTGGTTATCATTTGGAAACAGAAAAATAAACACAAATTCTTGTACCTTCAAGTTCAAAGCATTTCTTTGAATTTTGTCCAACTGAGAGTAGCAATGCCTCTTGAGCATTGATGTCTAGGGGTGAGCTCTGAAATACTAATGCAGTTTCTCAATTCATCACAGTGGATCATAGATCCAATGTCCAAAATTACAGAATAATAAAATTCCTTACCCTCTTTGCCCCATAAAAGATGCATAAAAATGAATAAAAACATGCACTGGGGGATCATAAAATGGAAAGAGTCCAGTGATGATAGAACTAGGATATGGGGTTATTGTGTGAGCAGCTCCACCATCTTTCCACAATCACATCTGCTTCTTATGAATTCTGAAATATCAAAGTGATCACACTGCTTAGTCTGATTCCCTCACTTCTTCAGAGACATGATCACTGTTTCATTTATTCCCTTCTACAACAGAAGACTTTTTTCTCTCCTTTTCCGGAATGTAGAAATTACTCTTTCCTCCTACCTCTGCCTCCCAAGTGCTGGGATTAAAGACATGTGCCACCTTGCCTGGCTCAAAATACTCTTCTTAATGTGATTTGGAAGTTCCACATAATCTTTGATGGTCTGATTTGATAGGTACAAAACTGAAGCAGGTAGATGAAGACCTCCAAATCCCCCAACCCAGAGACATCATTTTATTCGTGTGTGGGTGGGTGCCCACTCTAGCTTCAAGGATAACCTCCAGGTCTGTGCTCTTCTTTCATTCTTTGGCCCAATGTCCTGCTTGCTGTTTTGCCACTTTACAGAAGTGCTGCCGGGGATCAAACTTGGGTGGGCAGATTTTGTGAGCAAGCTCTATGAACTATATTCTATCTGTGTGACACGGTGAAAGAACAGATGACAAGTTAATCGACCTGGTGAATGTTCAGCTTACAGTGTTTTCCACTGAGGACCACTGTCAGCTTAGTATGTTAACAAGAACAAACGGTAATACATACCAGCAACTTGTCAGGAACTCTATGAACCCTATGGGGGAAAAATAGCATCATGTGTCTCTGGTTACTTTGTATATGAAGAAACTGGGATAAGTGATTGTGGGTCTAGGGAGATGGCTCAGCAGTTAAAGGCACTTCTTTGCAAAGCCCGATGGCCCAGGTTTGATTCCCCAGTACATATGGAAAAGCCAACTGCTGCACAACATAGTATATGCATATGGAGTTCATTTACAGTGGCAAGAGACCCTAGCATGCCCACATTCTCATTTATTCTTTTCTCTCTCTCTCTTTCTCTCTCTTTCATTAATAAATACATATATTCTAAAAAGTAATTGTTTATTTTATTTATGTTCATAAAGCCACTGAGTGGCAGAAACATGATGGGAAACCAAATAGTCTATTTTCACAATCTGAGATTATCTACTTATTAAATAGAGGCCCTATTGCCATCTCCAAAATAAAAGAAAAATAAGGGAAAAAATGATAGGGTACATGAGTCATGCAATGAAGGAAAACTTTAGCACAGTTCTTGATTTATTATGCAGGCTTGGTTTTACCAAATCAAGCAAACACTAGATATCTTTTCTAGTCGCTTTTAAAAACATAAAACAAAACTAATTAACAGTGGCACCTGAGACAGAAAATTTAATTATCAAGCAATTTATTCTTTCTCTTAATAGGATAACATCCAATCTGTACAAAATATGAAGAAACTCTAACAAAGTTTGTTTCTCTATCAAGAATTTCCCCTATTTTGTTAGTGATCTTTACTAGTGTATATTAATTTTACAAAATAATGGGGTTGAGGATAGCATTTTCATAGATGTAGATAAAACACGTACATGCACCATTAAATTTGCTTGTCATAAAGAGGATTCTTTAGAGGTAATTACCTCAACCTACTTGTTAATTATTTTCTACATCTTCCCCTAAATAAAACAAAGAAACATATGAACTACTGTGACGGGTCAGGTGTCTGCAGAGACAACCCCTCCCCTTGAGTGGGAGGTGTCTAGCTAGGGCTGCAACCTGGGGGCTAAAACTGATTGGTCAGGTATGAACCAATCAGCTGTCTCTCTGACTTACCTAGGGAAAACTTAAATTAACTTCCCTAGAAGAAAGCCCTCCTCTTCCCCACATGGCAGACCAGCAGAAGGATCTCTGAATCTCCAGGTCTTAGAAAGGTAAGGCCTGTGGGGTAATGTTCCAGACTTTTTCCTTCATGAACCTCCCCTTTTCATGATGGGAGATCACTGTTTTCTTTTCTTCTGCTGCTTATTTAGCTGAACAATATAAGTTCTGTTAAACTCTACATTTTCTCCCCACACTGGTGGCTGGAGAAGTCTGTAACTCCCTATGTTCCCTTAAATAATAAAGTCTCCCACTATCCCTTAACATCTTGTTGTCTATGATTTTAATTCTTTAACTTTGTAGACAAGAACTCGGGTACTCCTTAACTTTGATGTGCATTGGAATTTTTGCTATATTCTAACCCCCAGCTCACCCCATTACACTAAATTGTTCAATATTGTTCTTTACCATTTACAGAAGTATGAAGTTTCAGAAAATAAATAATTACAGGGAATACATAAAGTTCTATAAATACAGAGAATAACCCAAATATCCAAAATGCAAAGCAATTACTGGTACGTTTATTTTCCTATTGATTTTATTCATTTGCTTTCTGATGATTTTGTATTTTGTTTTTCTCATATAAGATGTCTAATCTAATGAAATGTTTAAATATATAACCTCACAGGGTATTAAATGAAAATTTTATAACATAATTGACTTTGTCAAACACAGAATTATTTTCATTGAGTTAAAACAAAGAATTGTCCATGCAAACGTGCTCAGCAAATGCATAATATAGTTAGTTCCCCATAATGTATTTTCCTGCTTGACAATATTCACATATTACTTTCTGATCCTGACAGATAGTAAAGGTTTTGCACTGAGCTGATATGGTATGTCAAGGTTTACATAAAAGAAACTTTTGGCAAAAAAGCTTCTCAATGAAATGGCATACCCTTACACCTGAAAAAAACTATTATTAAATATTGGGAGATAAAGGTATTAGGATGGAAATAGCACAGCAGTCAAGAGTAGCAAACACACTTTAAGATTCAGTTTAGCTTTGCTAATTCAAAATGAAAGTCTCAAGTGAGAATAAGACATTATCATTGAAAATAGGACAGAAATTTCCATTTTTAAAAAGATTTCTTTCCTACCTATAACTAGATTTTAAAATATCAAAAACCAAATGCATTAAAGAGAACAAAAATATTTTTCTAGAGGTTGCCACAGGAAATTTTAACTGAAGGGACTATTAAACTCACCCTTTTAAAGCAGAAAAACCATATGGATTTTTCTACTGCTCAGAAATAACAGCTGAAGCTGCTACATGCAAGGTTTTTTGGTACCTCTATAGAGTATTGCATATTAGTGTTAAAAACATTGATGTTAATGTTAATATTTAACTTAGTAACTAATGTGTGCAATTATGTTTAAGGTGGCACCAGTCTTTCCCATTGGTAGCAATGTATTTGTCCTGAGCCTGCAACTGGTTCTCTACCCCAAAGAGCAAGTCTAGTACATACCTGAGACATAGATCCTCACATTGAAAGTGTATGTACACACAAACATTTGACCTTGTATAAAATATACATTGAAAGATTGATTTTAGTAAAAACAAGAGAGCGCATTTGAAAGAGAAAGACAGAGAGAGAGACAGAAAGAGAGAGAGAGAGAGAGAGAGAGAGAGAGAGAGAAGATTGCCTTTACCTTTCTATTGGTCTTGCTAAACCCAAAAGAATGAGAAATGCATGGCTTAACAAAAAGAATGCAATATCAATAAAATTTCTTATCCTTTGCACTTGTGGGATCTGAAGGTCAGGGTGATTTTAGCAAGACTTGCTGCTGATCAGGATACATAGGAGAAAGAAGAAAAGATTAGCAGTAAGGCACAAAACCAAAGACCAAGTATAAGGATTGGAAGCCTCTGCTTCCTTCCCTCTGTCCCTACCTCCTAAGCCTAACTTCCTGTAGACCAAAAAACAGGTTAACAGGTCTTTGTTCTTTTGTTCTCAAGCAACAAAAAGCCACTTATTTTATTTCATCATCTACGAGGAAAGCAAGTTAAAAATAAGGATGTTCAGTTGAAGAGCAGAAGCGGTTATATAAGCCTTTCATTTCCTTCTTTCTTCCTGCTACCTCTCTATTATTCCCTCCACCATGCTATATCTTTTACATTCCTTTGTCATTTCCTTTTGTACATAGTTTCAGGTCTTAATGTTGTTGCTTCACAAGATGAATCTCATTTTTGCTTTTAATTCTGAGTCCCAAGACAGAGAATATGGTTACTTCCATTCTTTATTTTGTGCTCAGTGGTGATTCAAACATACCTGGTCACTATTAGTGGTTGAATTGTGTCCTCCAAAAAGACATATTAGGGGCTGGAATGTGGCTTAGTGTGTAATGTGTTTGCCATACAAGCATAAGGATCTGAATTTGAATTTCCAATACCAATGCAAACCAAATAGGGTGGAGCGGCAGTGCCTATTTTCTCAGCACTGGAGACGAGGAGACAGGGGAATCTCCAGGTCTTGCCAATCAGTTTGTGTAGCCCAGTTAGTGAGCTTCAAGTTCAGTGACAGACCCTGGCTCAAGAAAAGATAGTGGAGAACAACAGAAGACACTTGATAGTGACCTCTGACCTCTACAGCCTTCTGCACTCAGGTGCCCACACATATACAAATACCCATACAAACATACACATGATCACATGCACACACCTTATACATATACACACAAAGACAAAACCAAAAAACATATTGAAGACCAATCCCCAATATTTAAATGTACTTATCTGGAAATGGTGTCTTCTTAGATGTAATCAAAGTAAGATGAAATCTGTAAGGTGTGTCTTTAATCCATTTTAACTGTCGTCTTTATGAGAAGAGAGAAATGTAGACATAATGCAGAGTGAAGATGACTGACTGCAGACTTTGGATCAAAGCTCAGAGTTACCTGAAGTGGGAAGGGACAAGGAAGAACCTGGCCTACTTGAATATACCTTAGAGGTAACATAATTGTGAAAGAATACATGTGTGTTGTTATAATCTATGCAGTTTGTGGTGCTAATTTAACAGCCCGAGAAAACTAATACTGTCACTTTAATCAATTGGCCATTCCTCACCCAAATATTTGGAAGGTGTCATACATCTAAAATATGGCACATTTTCTCTTCAGCTGAGGTTATGGGAAGGAAGCCTTTTTCTCTAAGAAATCATAGAAGTTTATAACCAATTCCTATAGCTCTTGTCAAGAACATAACTGGTCACTGCTCCTAATAAAAATCTCAAAGAAGGAAAAAGAAAAAAATCAAAGGGAAAATGAGGTTAAGATATGGTTCAGTGATTGAGTGCTTGTCTAGGTTGTACAAGGTCACAGAATCCATCCCCAGCAGGAAAATACATAAAGAAGACACAGTGGAATTAGTTTATTCCCCGTTGTTTTCAGAGCAAGGGAAATTTTCAAAAGAAAAAAACATCTAATGAAATTCTCTTCTTAACTGTCTTCCTCCTCTTCCACATTGGTGTCATACTTTTCCTAAGAGAATTGAGATGCAGGATGAATTACAAACTGAACACTAACCATCAGTCATCATTTCTCGAAGTCAAGTCACTGCTCTCATTAGCATCACAGACTGTAAGGAAAACTTGAGACCATGCCAAGAAAAAGAGAGGCACAATATGCTCTCCCATTCGGGTCTCTTTGAACAAGCCAGCATGGCCATAAACAACCTCCTTCAGTTACCACAGAGGTTTGCACTTACGCTCTCAAAGAGCCAAGCTTGGCAAACATGGTCAAAGCAGGGAATCTGAATCTGTTTTTGTATCTTTTCTTTGTGGCCTAGGTACACCTTAATTTGCATATTTGCTATGAATGCTTTTGTGTCAGAATTTGTGATGGAAATTGGCCAGAACAGCTAGTCTTTTACCATCGGATCCTCTACAGGGTGATTTCAGGATCCTTCTGATTTCTTTGATCCACGGCCCCACAGCCCGACAGCCACACATCCTAACTTGCTACGATACCAAGGCTTTTTGTTATTATGAATATATCTCAGGGAAACCACTTAGAGGAAATATTTATTTAAAGTTTCAAACTACTTGCCTCATGGAAGCCAAGAAAGAAAGAGATAGAGAATGATGAGAGAGAAAGAGAGAGAGAGAGAGAGAGAGAGAGAGAGAGAGAGAATAACAAGAGAAGTTATTCTTCAAAGGCACACCCATGGTGACCTACTTCCTTCAACAAAGTTCCTAAATCTCACCCTCTCCCAACAATGTAATCAAACTATGACTCCATCAATGTGTCAATCTATTAATTAGATATGAATCATCATCCAATCACTGAGAGGTGGGGCCCAGCTAAGGACCCATTTTCCAATCCATATGCCTTTGGAGGGGATATTTCAAATTAAAGTATTGGGGTGATATGTGATAAAGACTTGATATTTTCAATTTGGTCTTCAATGCCTTCCAAAAATGTCTTATCCCGTCTCCAAAAGAGGACCCCAGTTGTGATGTCCTCCTCCCGTCTCTTTTCTCCTGAGCATGAGTCTCAGCTATGGTCTGAGTAGCTGACACATGTGATCAGAAATAGTACCTTCAAGACATTCGCAAAGAACCTGGTACACTTTAAAGTATGTTAAAACCTATTTCTACCACCTGAGAAACTCAAAATTTCAGTGTGTTCTGGAAGTCACCCTCCACTTTTGATAGATTACCACTCAAATGTTCTTTTATACTTTCTCTGTGTGTATATATGGTATATGTGCATGTATACATGTTCATGTATGTGCACATGCATGTGTATACAGAGTACAGGAAACAGCCTCAGGGGTCATTCCTCAGATATAGCATCCACCTCTTTTTGAGACAGGGCCTCTTATTGGCCTGAAGCTCACTAATTAGGCTAGAGCGCCTGGTCAGTAAGTCCCAATGATCCACCCATCTCTACCTCCCCTGAAGTGAAATTATAGGCACCACCACCACATCCAGAATTTTTTACATGGGTACCGGAGTTCAAACCCAGTTCCTTATCTTGCAAGGTAAATACTTTACCAGCTAAGCTGTCTCCCAAGCCCCAAATGTCCATTCTTAGAAGTAAAAGTAAATAAGGAATTGTAACTCTTTTCTGCAACTAGATCTGGTTGTAGAAGCTGCATATGCTCACAACCTCCTGTTACTAGAGGTAACCTCATGTTGTGACTGAACAAAGGCTCAGTAGCAATTGGTTAGGTATTACCTGTATCTTCACAGGCAAAAAAGTCTAGTTCCTTATTTTACAAAAGCGGGGCTCAATGTACTTTGTTACTGTCCCCAGAGTCACACATCTTGTGATGTCATTCTGGCCTGTTCTCAGAAACATTAAGATGGCACACAGAAATCACAATGACCTTGTTTTCACCAACACATGCTCAGAATGTCATTACTTGCAACAATTCATCTGTGAGATGAAAGACAGATCAGAGATGCTGCCAATACAATGTTCTGCATCCCCAATGTCCACATATCCCCACGACCCAATAGGCATTATTCCAGTAAACCATCTCCTTTTGCAGTAGAGAATGCCAGAATGAAATAAAAGCACATTTTGGTTTGGACCCTGCCAACAATATGCTGCATCCAACATGTACCAGCTTGCGAGAGCCAAATGCTAAATCTTCAGAAATGTTGTGAGCCACTTGACATCACACTGAAGCTTAAAATCAGCCATCTTGGGAGAACTGACTGCAAATTCATTAGCAAATGCTACAAAGCAGTCTTTCTTTGTCAAAGGAGCTGGCTGCTAACATTCCTCAGAGAACTTTTGACTCCATTCCACCCTTACTGGACAGATAAAATGCTTTTTTCTTTTTAATTTCTAAGGAGGAATTCTGGTTTATACACCTGATCAGAATTTGATCAGCAAGTTTACACTTCTTGCTTTTCATTTCTGAATATACCCTTTGGTCATCCTCTCTCTGACAGAGATGAGCCAGGAAACAAAGAAAATCAGGTGTTATACCTCCCAGCAACAAAATGTCTAGTCCACACATCAGTGAATCCATTTCTTATCACTTGTGATTATCACTTGACTATTTTCCAACCCAAACATGTCCTCCATAAATGCCCCCCAAAAGAGTGACAAAGTGTTTTCAACAGACAAAGTAAGTTTAAAAGTGAGTAGTGAAAATATTTAGTGATAAATATTTTATTTTCAGAAGGAGCAGTGTTTCCCTAGAAAATATAGAATAATAGCGATTTCTCAGGAAGGCTGCTTCTGCAAAGCAGGAAAGGAAGAATGAACAGCTGTGAATGTTGGACTCGCTCCAGGTTGATCAACTGGGGATGGGAGGCTGCTGCTCACAGGAGCTTTAGTGTTCACAACGCAGCTCTCTAAGATCTGTAGTAGGGGTCGTTTATCCCTTGTTGTTTTCAATTGATTTCTCTCCCGAAGAAAGAGAAATAATTTTTATTCTAAATTTAAACCCTCTGAGAGCAATAATATAAAACAGTGAGATCTATTTCTTTGCTACTTTGATAACTATACTCCTCTACCCATCCCCCATTTTTATAGCTGATCACACAAAGTAGCCCCTCATACCCATGGGTTCTTATTTTGTGGTTTTAGTCACCCATAATCAAAATGTTCTATGAAAATATTAAATGAAAAATACAGAGGTGATTCATGGGTTTTTTTTTAATTGTCCATAATGAATTGCATTATTTAATGGGCAAATGATGAGTTGTTATCCCCAGTTCCCCAATGCCCCTCTTCCCCATCCCCAATCACCTGAGTATCCTCCTTCATGGGCCATCTGGATCAGTCCTTGGAGCAGGGGATCATGGATAGCCTAGTATTCAGCCCGGTTCTCCTGGCCCAAGTGTGTTGTTACTGAGGGGTGCCATGCCTCTGGATAGTCTCCCCCATCATAGCTCTCAGAGTCTTTCCCCCCCTCTTCCACTCAGTTCCCTGAGTCATGGTGGGTGAGTATTAAGGCTGTTTTAATGTTGAGAATTTAGGGGACTTTGTGACGAAAATCATTGGTTTCTGTCTCACTGGCATATCCTGTGTTGATTGAATGCCTGTGGCTGTGGGTCTCTTGTCCATTCCATCATTCTCTGTGGGGTTCCATTTAGATCCTCCACGGTATGACTGTGGTGGCTCTTCTCTTGCCAGGATCTCAGCTACTGACCTGCCATCGGTTGGTAGGGTTAGATGGGCCACAGTTCTCTTGCTGCATCCTGAAAGATACAGACACAATCTCCATTGGAGAGTGAGATCAGTATAGGTTAATAGATGTACACAATTCTGGATTACCTAGATTCTATTTTTAGTAGCCTCTCCATCAATCGCTCCCATAGTGCATCTCTTCTTGGTAGCCCAAGAGTCCAGGTTCCAGTGCATATCGCCCTAAGTCCCCAGTTCCAGTTAAGTACTCCCTCTCACTAAGTGGATTACTTGGCCAAATTTAAAAGCTGTTGATTGCATCCCCCAGGCTTTGGCTCCTACATTGCACAAGTGCTCCTTTCTTGGTTCACTGTTCTCTCACAGTATAAGGTATGGTCAGCGTACTCACGGCAGCAGACTGTGTTTCATGCCAGTGGTCTCTGTTTGCTCCAGCTGTCATTGACCAGCTTCCCCTGGCAGCTTATCAGAGACCCCAATATTAACCATACAACCCTAAACACCCTGGAAGAAAAAATAGGAGGAACCCTACATGAGATAGGAGTAGGGAATAACTTCCTGAGCAAATTTCCAGTAGCCCAGGAAGTGCAACAGTCACTTAACCAATGGGACCAGATCAGGCTCAAAAGCTTCTGTACAGACAAAAGCACCATACTCAGAGCCAATAGACCCCCTTCAAACTGGGAGATGATTTTTGTCAGTTACAACTCAGACAGAGGCCTAATTTCCAGAACCTACATAGAACTCAAAAAAATTAATAACAAAAACTCAAACTGGCCCCTCACAAAATGGGGCACTGATCTCAACAGAGAATTCACAGATATGGCCTTTACTCACCTGAGAAAGTGCTCAGCATCCTTAAGCATCAGGGAAATGCAAATAAAAACCACAGTGAGATTCCACCTTACTTCAGTCAGAATGACAATCATTAAAAAAAAAAACCAACAACAATAATTGCTGGCGAGGATGTGGGAGAAAGGAACCCTCATTCACTGCTGGTGGGATTGCAAGCTTGTTCAACCGCTTTGGAAAGAACTGTGGAGACTCATCAACAGAATTGACATAGAGCTACCAATGGGCCCCAGCTATCCCTCTACTAGGCATCTACCAGCAAGATGTCACATATCAGGATAGAGACATTTGTGCAACTATGTTTATAGCAGCTCAATTCATACTAGCAAAGAATTGGAATCAACCAAAATGCCCTTCCATGGAGGAATGGATAACAAAACTGGTATATTTACACCATGGAATTCTATTCAGCTGGAAGGAAAAATGACATATCAAAATTTAGGGAAAAATGGTCTTACTTGGAGCAGATCCTACTAAGTGATCTCTGAAAAGAACAGAGAGCCAAACACCACATATTCTCCCTCATATAGATTCATAGGTTTTTAAAATAGTTTTATTATAATTATTCTGTTATTATCAACTATTGCTAATTTCTAACTGTAACTAATTTATAAATTTAACTTTATTATAGATTTGCAGGGATGGGAAAATAATGGCACATTTTGAGTTAAAACAAATCTACAAGGTAAGAGGTGATATTTCACTATGTTTTAAATTTGTATTTTTCTAATAATTAGTGATGTTGAATATATTTTCACATATTTGTTGGAAATTGGTATGTCTGCTTTTGAGAAATATCAATTTATGTCTTTTGTCTACTTTTAAATCAGGTATTTATTTTCTTGCTATTGAGTTGTTTGAATTTCTTATGTATTTTGAATATTGATCACTCTTTAGATACATGCTTTGCTGAGATCAGGGGTCTGGCTCTGTGGCAGAATCTATGCTTAGTATGTCCAAGGACCTGAGTTTGATCTCTAGCATATGCAAAGAAAAACTGATGGCTTATATAGAATCCACAGGAGGACGGCTCTGGATATATGCCACAGATGATTGGGATTACCAT
Source organism: Zapus hudsonius (assembly GCA_004024765.1). Classification (NCBI taxonomy): domain Eukaryota; kingdom Metazoa; phylum Chordata; class Mammalia; order Rodentia; family Dipodidae; genus Zapus; species Zapus hudsonius. Next base: position 29,215 of record PVHP010012132.1, read on the forward strand.
ACTCATAAAAGGCTTGATTTCTTTATATATTATTACTGACAAGTACACATAAAATGATATCCTGATATTAAAACATCACCCTTATGAATCAATCATAATGTGTACTATTATTTTAGTTTCATTCTATTGGATTAAAAAATTGTCATTATTTGATTATGTGGCAAATCACCTAAAATTTTTTAAATGCACGTATTTACACTCTTTACTGAGTTCTCAGATTTCAAGAATCCCTGAAGTGCATTAAAGGAAACTTGACCTTGACTGAGAGATCTTCACAAAAGACACATGGTTTCGTCTCAATTGTCTCTGAGATGGAGCCAGGGAAGGTTTATCTTCATGATAAAGGGCACTAGGTTAGGTAATAGGCATTTAATTATAGAACCGAGTAAGTCAGAAGTTGAAAGGCTTTGCCTTATATTGTGTTCATTAGGGAAATGGAATTGAGGGATTAATTTCAGTTGATATGCAACAGTTCTTAAGAACTGTGACTATCTTTGTCCTGAAGGGCACCAGTGACAGAGTATTTAAAACTTGAAGGTTGGGGTCATATAGTACAGTGGTGTAGCCCTTACCTAGCATGTGTCAGACTCTGAACTTGGTCTCCAGCTCTGAGAAACTGAAACAAAGCAAAATAACAACTCTATCTGGTATTTTGGACAAATTCCTTGGTCAGACAAAATATGGTCTAATCCTGAAACCCATGTATTAGGGAGTAAAAGGGGGTGATTGTGGTGGTCTGGGTGTGAAATATCCTCCATAGCCTCTTGTGCTTGAGAATAAGCCTCTTACTCAGTCGCTAACTGGTGGATCCTTAGGGTGGTGAAGCCTTACTGTATGATCTGTGTCACTGGGAGAGGACCTTGAGTTACTAATCTAGCCCTATTGGAGGTTCAATAGCCAGATGACTCTGCCCTGCTGAGGATGTGTGACAAGATATGACAACCCTGCTATCTGTTCATATCGTGCTTTTCTACTGTGATGAAACATCCCCTCCAAATTGTAGCTGAAATAAACCCTTTCCTGCCATAAGCTGCTTTTGGTGGCATTTTTTAGCTCGGGCTGTAGAAAGTCTGTAAAGAGAAAGTGAGAGGCATATGGACTGGGGGGAGGTGGGACTGCCAAGGCTCAAAGTAAACTTGACCATGAAGACATGGAGACAAAGCTATGTGTTATGTGTGCTGCCCTTGGCTTCTTTAAGATGTGGTAGAAGACCAAAGGGTTTGATGTAATTGGAGTAGCTGAACAACTATTCTGTTAAGTTATAGTTAATTTCTAACAAATGATAAAAATATGTATTACTTTTGTATATGTAGCCTTGTTTATATTTTTTCTCAATAATTTCTTTCCTGAAATTTTATCCTTGGAGATATTTTAAAGTATGGAAATAATAGCTACAGATTTTCATTTCCAAATTGTTTTTTATTTCCTTTTAAGAACATGAAAAGAAAAAACATCCCAAATGCTCAATAACAGACAAATAGTTAAATAAACAGCAATATGTTGAAATCAATATACTGGAGCTTATAAAAATAATGTTTATAAATTGTTTTAATAATATGGAAAATACTCACACAGTTAAATAAAAACAAAGCAATAACGTACAAAATTATAAGTACAATATGGTCCCAACTATGTAAAAATTAATTCTAAGGGAAAAATGGCTTCAAGAAAATAACCAAAATGTTAATTGCTTCCAGAAAGTGAACATCTGGGTTATTTTTATTATAATTTATAATTTAATTAACAAATTGTCTACAACATGCATTACTTTTGCAACCAGATATTTTTAAAGCCACATTAAAGAATGAAACATGGAGACCAATTACTGATGGCAGATTAAACACATATGTTTTCGAATCCTTCCCTCAACCCCACTGGAGGACAGTAGAAGGGTGTTTGCAAAGGCAAAAACTTGAAAAGAAAGAGGATAGGGCAGAAGACAGCAGTGAAAACACATTTGGAAACAGAAAACTGTTGGGTAAAAAGTATCACATGCAGCAGATCTGAGCAAGGTGACTTTCATATCAGTATGGGGCCTGGGCTGACCCATAGGAAAGGTTAGGAATTGGGGTGTGGGGGGGAGTTCTACTGTCTAAGAGTGGAAGAAGGTATATAGTGTATAAAGAAAGATCAGGTGAAAATCTTAGAACCCCAACAGAATACAACATTACTCTCCAGGATTAAATTGGAGACTGTAGACTGTACAATAAGCAGAGCCTAGATCTGAGCGTAATATTGAAAATATGAGTAGCGAGTAAATGGTGAGGCTCCTGCTCACTTCCTACAAGGTACTGGTATATACCTTTCAGTCAGAAAACTGACTGAATCAGGAGAAAAACACATATTCTGGCTAATGGGGAGTCTGTCCAAAGTAATTCGTTGACAAGTCTTTTGTGTTTATGCAAAATGACTAACCAGCTTTTATTGACTTATTCTTTATAACAATATATTGTGTTTTATTTTATAAATAGTTATTGTTAACTTCTATTCTTAATTTATAAATTAAACTGTACTATTCTTAATTTATAAATTAAACTGAAACATAGGTAAGTATGCACAGAAAAAATTTAGTGTACATAACATTCAGTACTATCCAGAGTTTTAGGCATCCTCCTGCAGTAAGTCTTGGAACATAGACATACAAATAACAGGGAACTACTGTATGTAATTAGCAAGGAATCTGCAACTCTCTTGTAATTGTAGTATTGATTATCGTGATTGATTTCTTTTTCCCTGCTCCTTCAGTAGGTTTCTAGAAGAAAAGTCATTAGAAGAAAGTCTCTCATATGAAATGAAGAGCCTAAGAAATCCAAGAATATAAAATAAAACAAAATGAGTGTTAACTTAAAGAAACAAAATGTTGTGGTAGATAAATAGAACTTCTGAATAATCACTAAAACCCTCATAGAAATAAGTTAGCATACTTAATCCACAAAATAAGAAATGAAGACTGTAAATAAGTAGTTGGGAGAAAACAAAAATCTTTGAAATTTAAGACTAGTGTAAAAAATCTCCATAAAAAGTATGGAAGCAAAATTAACCTTTCTACATAAACCTCAAACTCAACTCAAAGTGTAAGACCAGAATTCGCTGCCATGTTTCATCAATGTCTGTCTCCCATCTGTTTCATGGATGTTGATTGTAGTTTGAAGAATTCATCTGTAGCTTGAAGCATCTGTCTATGGTGTTCTATGTCTCTCTCTTAGAACTGTTTTATGAAAGCACTCACTTCATGAACAATGAAAAGTTATTGTCAGGCTCTGCCATTCATCTGGAAACAGAAGAACAGGCCCTCTATTTTCCCCAACCTTCTCAAGCACAGTCTATGTGATAATTATATAATACCCATTGCCCACTGTTTTCCTTTTTGCTTCCAGCAGGTGCATAATTGTCTCCTTTTTTTACAACCTTTGGAAACAGTAGCTCAAATAGTAACCTAGCAACAGCACTGACATGCTCCCTGGTGCAGTGTACAGCTCCATAGTAACTTTCATTAACACCAGCCAACGCCATCCACACACACAGCGTCACCACGAGCTCTCTGCTCTGAGCTCTAATCAGCCTGAGATCATTAATTAGCCACTCTGTCATCACTCTGTGCTTCAGTTGTAAGTTCTGACTACACGGGCCTGTCCCCTATTATGTGATTATTTGAAGTTTTCACAGAAGCCAACACTCAGACTTAATCCTTTAATTCTAACGCACTTTCTGTCACAATCATAGCAATGTTTCAGTACAATATGACAGATCTGGAACTGTGACAACACTGTGGAACAGTGTCATTCTCACAGCCAGGGGTCTAGCTTTGTAGAAAGCTAAAGACTTGCTTTTAAATGCTCTTAAGACTTTTTTTTTTAGTGGAAGCACTAGCTTCTTTGTGCTGTGTCTGAGACATACTGGGGTTCTAAAAAGACCAATTATTGGTATCTAGTTGCACTGAGTCAGAATTAATATGTAAAAAGGTTAATTCATTAAAATAGATGTGCTTTTAAAAGCCTGAGCAAGTATATATCCCACTGTGAGAAAGTTCAACTCCTGAATCTGTAAAGCAAGCATGCTGGAGGGAGTCGAGTTGTGCATATCATTAAGAGATCCAGTCAGAATTTACTTCAAAAACAAGGTCTCTCGTCCATCTAGTCCCAAACTATAGTTTAGAAGGCATACACATGTTGTAATTTATAAACTACATGCTTTGTAACATTTAAGTTTAATTTATGAGAGCTACACTATCTCAGAGTTCACAAAATTACATTATTTCATTTGGTTGTATTTTTTTTATTTTTAATGAGACCTTAATATATGAAAGTATTGTAAATTGATCATATTCCATTAGTATTTGTATTTCCTCATTCCACTGAGGGCCCTCTGTAGGGACATGACTGCACCCATCAGTCTCTGTGGGGGATGGGGGGGAGTGCCCCAGAGTACAGCTTCCTACTCTCTGGCTCTTAAATTCTTTTTTAATTTTAGAAATAAACCATTTTAATTCACCTCCACTTAAAAAACAAAACTGGTTTCATTACCCCCATAAGGATCACATTAACCACATTTATGTATAGAAAACTCACATACATTCAATTGTTTACAAGATATATCGCCATAAAATACAATTTCATTCATTTGAGATATATATATATATATATGACATTGCCTCTGAACCCTTTTAAAACAACTAATATGTAATATACCTATTTTCTAAAAGCCAGTTTATATAAGATGACCTATGGTTAGAAGTCTCTTTTAAAGAGTTATAATGATTACATTCTTTCAACAAGAACCCAGTAAATCTTAGCATAAGCTTGAAGTTAAAGCTTTACTAATTTCTCTAACTTCTGATGCATGAAATTTTAGTAGGCTGCATTCTTTGGTTTATAAGTTATTGCAAATGGTTCCCAATTATTTGTACATCTAGGGGAAAAAGCACCAAGGATAATATATATATATATATTCATCTCATAGATGAAATCACAAAGCAATGATCTTATTTTTTCTTCCAAATCGAATCATTGGTACACAGCATTCATTTCAAATACTCACTCTGTAAGCTTCTCGGTGACACCAACAGATATACTAACGAGAGAATGGGAAGTAGAAACAGATGCTACACACTTACTAACTTACAATTCAGTTTTACAATGACAGTTTCCATTTCTCATCCAAGTTCCTTTGGTCTAAAACACTCTGAAAATCACATGTTGGATTTATACACTCCTCAGCCATATCTCTTAGAAAGAAAGTAGACTTTCTTTAGAAAGTTGCCTATCTGGTTCATTTATAAAGCAAAATCCTCTTAATGAACAAAACACTTCATATGGTAAAGAAACATATGTAGAAAATATCTTCTGAAAATCAATATGTAAACTTATGCACATAAATGTATAGTTCCCCAAACTGTATTTGTAATATTTAAAAAAATTTGTAATAAAAAAGTTAAGTACAAATTTATAAAAGAAGCCATGTATCACTCCAGTTAATAAATATTGCCACATGTTACTATAACAATACAAAATTTCTGCTCCCTCTTCTACAATGTTCCCTCAGCTTTTGAGGGCATGTTATGTCTTCTTTAGTGCTGAAGCCTCAGCAGCCTCTCATTTTCTGATTTGATGAGTTTTGAGTCTCTACAGTGTCAATCATTTAATCCAATTTATAGGTCTGTGAAGTATACAATCAGCTCTTTTCTCTAATTCAAAGATTGTGAGATGATTTATAATGAGATAAAAAGTCTTCCTCTAAATGAATTCCCATCATTTGCACAGACCAATGTTTCTAACTGCTTGAAAGCTAGATTAGAAGTACCTTATAAATGCCCAATCGTAGCTCAACAGTTGTCTCTGGAAAAGGAAAATAAAAACCTGAAGAAAATGCTCACTTTCAAAGTTATACCTTACTCAAAAGGCTTCAAAGAAGAATGTAAGAATAATATATACCATGGAATACTAACGTAAGGAAAATGCTGCTCTCCTCAGTTAGCTGGAAGACCTCCAGATTCATATTCCAAACATAAATCATGCTTTGAAGGGAATGTCAGTGTGCCTTATTCAATCTCTATAGTGTCTCTAGCCCAGAATTCAACAATGTGAGTAAATGAGGTAACAGCCTAGCTGGTTTGGAGCTCCTAAGCAAATGTCTAGTTGGAATTACAACCTGGAGAACAGAAAATTATTGTAGGGACAGTCCTACTGTTTTAGATTACTCCAAGCAAGTTAAAGAATGCCAGCAAAACTTAGTGTGGAAATCATTAAAATTTATTACAAAAAAAAAACACAAGCCTTCCTTACAATGGCTGATGTTTTGTACATAGTTTTTGTGCCCACGGTGACCACATTGCTGCTAAGTCCACCTGCTTCCACCTCCCGCCCTCAGTGCAGTCAGGATGTCGTTCATCTTTGAACTGCCACAGTCTGTCTCGTACATGTATTGTGGGGACTTGATAAATTGTGAATAAATTAACTAATGGCTAAATAAACTGCTTCTGAATGGTTGCTGCCTCTTGGCAGAAAAAGAGCACATGCTGTATAATCAACTTAGTCGGCAGTAGCCGTGTGATCTGAAGTTTCTCAACCTCTCTGTCACTCTGGAATATCAACTATAAAAAGAATTCTCTTAAGTGGCAATGCCTGCATTACAGGGTTGCTTTGACAAGGCTATAAGACAGATAACAAATAAGCCACACATATGACAAATGGTGACTCCCTCCTTATGCCCTGACCAGTAGGACCCCTGCATCCCTCTACTCCCTCCTCCTAGCCACCAGGCAGGCAGGTAGGCCACCCCCAACTGGCAGGACTCCCAGGCTCCCCCCACTCCTTAGGGTGAAAGGATGGAAAATGATATTCCAAGCAAATGGAAATAAAAAGCAAGTGGGTGTGGCTACATTAATATCTGACAAAATAGATTTTAAACCAAAATTAATTAAAAAGGACAATGAAAGACACTTTTTAATCATCAGTGGCTGATCAAGCAGGAAGATATCACTATCATAAATATGTATGCACCAAATACAGGTGCACCACAGTTCACAAAGCTAAACTTACTCAAACCCAAAACAGAAATAAACTCCAATTCCATCCTAGTAGGAGACTTTAATACACCACTATCATCTCCAGACAGATCATACAAACAGAAGGTCAGCAAGGAAATAACAGAGCTTAACAACATCATAGATTGTGGGGAGTTGCTTATTGTGCCTTAACTGAGTCAACATTATTTTGAAGGTCTCTGTCTTTTTCTCTACTCCCAAAGCTAAGTTCATATTTCTCTGCCTAAATTTCTCTTTCCTGCCTGCAGGCTTCCTCCTAGCGATCACATGACCCTCGTTGTAGTCAGGTTACCTAACAACCTGGTAATGCTAATTCCTAGTAACCAGCCATGCATTTCCTCCTTCGAGAGGATATTTAAGTGCTACCTGTTCTGAAATAAAATGGGATTTGATCAGAACTCTTGACTTATCCCATCCTTCGCGTCTCTTGTTCCTTTTAATTCTCACCCCCTGTCTTAGAGTCTTCGCTGACTGACCCATTGGCCGGGACAATAGATCAACTAGATCTTACAGACATATACAGAACATTCCATCCCAAGACCACAGAATATACATTCTTCTTAGCAGCCTATGGAAACTTCTCCAAAATAGACCACATAGTAAGACATATAACATTCCTCAATAAATTTAAGAAGACTAATATAGCCCCCTGTATTATATCAGACCACAAGTCATTAAAACTGGAAATTAACAATGGGAGGAACAACAGAAAATACACAACTATTGGTGGCTGAATAATATACTACTAAACAATGAATGGGTAGTTCAAAAAATAATAAAAATCAAGTGACACTCTCTCAAATTGGGGCACTGAACTCAACAGAGAATTCACAGAGGAGGAAACACAAATAGCCTATTCTCATTTTAAAAAGTGTTCATTATCCTTAATCATCAGGGAAATGCAAATCAAAACAACAATGAGATTCCACCTTACTCCAGTCTGAATGGCAATCATTTAAAAAGTCCAACAACAATAGATTCTGGTAAGAATGCATGGAAAAAGGAACCCTCATTCACTGCTGGTAGAATTGCAAACTTGTACAACCACTATGGAAAGCAGTGAAAAGGCTCCTGAATAGGATGGAGATAGAAATACCAACAGACCCAGCTATCCCTCTACTGGGCATCTACCCTCAAGATCTCTTGCTGAAGTACAGAGACATTTGCTCAACCATGTTTATGGTAGCTCAATTCATAATAGCTAAGAATTGGAATCAACCCAAATGTCCATCACTGGACAAATGGATATCAAAGTTGTGGTACATATTCACTATGGAATTCTAGGCAGCTGAAAGGAAAAATGACATAATGAAATTTAAAGAAAAGTGGATGGGTTTGGAGCAGATCATTCTTAGCAACCACACACAAAAACAGAATCAAGAGCTACGTATTCTCCCTCATAGGCAGTTCCTAACCTGGCTAGCCTGAATAGTAAGAAAAGCTGTCAGGTGAATTGAGAGACTGACAAAGGGGATGGAAGGAATTAGGGTGGTGGAAGGAGAGAAGTGGAGGATAGGGGACTTACACACCAATCTAATACAATAATGAATGATATCATAAAATCCTTATTTTCACACAGTAAGCTCTCGAGGAAGCCATGGGGATCATCAGGTAAGAGAGGCCTTTAATAGGGTAGGAGGTAGCCTAACCCCAAGACAAATTGCTCTGGTCTGTACCTCCCTATCCAGTCATTGGTTACTTCCCACACTGAGCTGATGATCAAGAGACCTACGTGGTCCCCAAAATAAGACAGGTTTCTGTCAAAGCTCGTGAATACCCACCCCAGGCAAAAGGTAAAACCCTATTGCTGAAGATACTACAGATGGTTGTCACACAACACTGAGAGGCCCTGCTTAATCCAGAATGGTAACCAGCCACCAGATGGTAGCATTACATGAGCTGCTAGGGGAAAATGAACAAAGATATTCCAAGAAAGCAGAGATATATAACACTAAATGATGCTACGAGAATGCTGAAGACACTGCTATATGGTAGAGACCAGTGAGCTAAATAGTGCTCGTCTGTGCAATAGTGGCACTAAACCTAGGTGGGTAATCAATGGCTTGCTAATTGGCTAAGAGATCTTCTCAGTGGTGGGTAATCCTTAACTAGAACTGGGATTCATTGTAAACTCATATGAGGACCAAGAACCTGGGCTCCTAGGGGACACCCCCACTAACCAGCAATCTACAGAGAGGCTATATCCACTAGAATCTCACCAAATTAACAGTTTGTCTCACTTAACCTATACTGATTTCACTCTCTGTTGGAGATTCTGTTTGTAGGTTTCAGAAGGCATCGAGAACTGTGGACAACCCAATTCCATCAACAGGACCTGAGATGTTGCCTGTCACCCAGGCAGGAGATGAACCACCCCTAACTTATGATATAGAGCCAAAACAAAACCTGTGAGGAAGAGTCAAGAGGAGCAAGAGACCTCCCTCCACAGCAAGCCAGGTAACCTGGGAAAGGATAAGGGAGACAGACACTGAGGACACTCAACACAATCCAAAGCAGAAATACAGAGATGTTTAATACCTCAACAATAAGGCAGCCTTAATACTCACCCACCATGACTCAGGGCACTGAGTGGAAGAGGGGGTGGAAAGATTGTAAGAGCCATGGTGGGGGAGAACACCCAGAGCTATTGCCCCCCTCAGCAACAACAACAACAACACACACACACACACACACACACACACACACACACACAAAAAAAAAGAACTGGCTGCCTCTCATACAATCCATAACCCCTTCTTCCATGGACTGGTACAGCAAGCCTACTAAGGAGGGCCCCCAGTGGGTTGGGGACAGGGAGGAAGAAACGGGGGTACCATCATAAGACTTTCTCATACAATGTATCTAATTATTGACAATAAATATGAAACAAAAGAACAATAGTAGGTCATCATAATGATTGCTTTCTCTGACAAGTTCTAAATACTATATATTCTTCCCACAAAATGTTTGTAAACAAACTAAATTTCAACCCTCCAAATAATATAGCCCTAAATTATCAAATTCTGTACCAATATAGTTCAACCAAATCCACTGTTTTCTTTGAGTACACACAAAAATGATTAGTCAGTGTTGGTGGTAGACTTCTAATGACAAAATGGACTTGCTCCAGGATGCTGGAGCAGTAGGAATGCAAGTTCAAAACCTGCCTGAGCTACAGAGTGAATTCACCTTCAGCCTGGGTAACTTGGTGAGACTCTGCCTCAAAAGAAGAACTGAAAAGGAGGCTGGGGATAGAGTTCAAAGTGTTTACTGAGCATGTGCAGGGCTCTAAGTATAATGCCCAGTACTACCAAAAATAAAGGAATGATCAATTAGAAATATTAATTGAATATAATAAAATGAAGAGTGCACATATGTTATCATCCCCTAAGGCAACACAAAAGAGGAGACATCTATGATTATGGCTATGTTGTTATTGTTCCTTCAGCCCTTTAAAATTAGTAATTTTGTTCCAGTCATTTGTCAGAATTTGGATTCTGAGATGACTTCATGTCAGCAAGCTGTACATAAGGAAAATATAGTTCATGAAATATTTTGGAAGTCATGTTTAGAGCCAAAAATGATTGAAAGAAATCAAAACAAAATATGTGCAAAGCCTCAGTGGGAATTCCCTTTCCATCACTGCAGAGGATAGAAACCTAGCTTGGTGTGTTTTCTAATTCCCTGCAAGTCCTCCCACAATGCAAATGTCATGTTGAAAAATTTGGCAATTGCTTTAGGGAAAGGTATGTTGCCCAGATCACTGGAAAAATGTTTTGACATTTTATTGACCCCTCCATTCTGTCTTGCAAAAGAAGTTCCATTTAAACTTAGGGCTTTGATCTTATTTACTACACTGGTTCTGGAAATCAAGGCTGGGCGGCCAAATTCTAGGCTGCTCTAGGAGCAGGGCCCAATATTGCAATATAAAGCAAGAACTCTAAGCCACCTCCCAAGAAGAAGAGGAATAATAATTGCTGATCTTCATAAAGTTTACCAATTTCCCCACAGCTCTGTTGTTTGTTTGTTTTCTTTCCTTCTTTTTTGTTCCCTTGGTTGAGGCCCAACACAGATGTTCACTCTGGCTGTCATTTTACAGGGGAAGAGCCTAGTTCTGGCATGTTTTGGTCCTGGGTTGACTAATTTATCTTATAACCTGGACTAAGCCTCTTTATCCCCTTAGAGCTTGCTTTGTTGTTTGTTTGTTTTGTCTGTGGTGTGTATGTGTGATGTATATGTATGTACCCTTGTAGGCCTGTGAACTCCCCTGAAATCCCACTGGAGTGGAGATTTGGGAGTTCTGATGCATTGTTATTTTTATCTATTTTCTTATTTGAGCCACAGTCTCTTACGGATTCTAGAGCTTGCAGTTTTGGGGGAGCTCCTATGGTTTGTGGGGACTCTGCTCCCCTTCAGAACTGGGGAAACAGTTGCATGTGGGGAGTTATGGTTACATATGGCTATGCCCAGCTGTTCACATGAGTCCTGGGGATCCACCTCCTCATACCCTCATGCTTACACAGGAAGTGCTCTTAACCACTGAGCCATCTCTCCAGCCTGAGCTTGCTTTCTCATCTGTGAGGGAGGGAGCTGTAGTGGATGTTTTCATCTCCAAGACGCTGATATGTGCATCTATCAACTTGGGGGCAAGAAGCAGAAGACAGAGTACCTGTTTAATGATGCCATTCCCTCAGAGTAGTCAACTGTCTCCTGCTACCAGTGAACTCCAAGCATGAGAATGGAACAAGAAGTTCTCCCAGGCTAAGGTGGCAGACCACACTCTTACTCAAAACCAGAGTCCAGAAACTACCCAGAGTCCTCAGAGAGCTCAGAAATGTTCTTGTGACCTAGAGCATGAACTGTTTCTAGAAGCATTTAAAAACAATACTGGATAAAGACATTTCTACTTCTCTCAAGCCAATTAGGACACTTGCTTTGAAGGTAGTAGAAACCACATCAGGGTAGCTCAAGGAAATGGGTCATGTGGTTCTGCACATACAAATGATCTTACCCAAAGAAAAAGCTGGAACTCTGACTCAGCAGTAGCTACTGTACCTTGAATCTGCTCCTTTCTGTGTACATGGATTCTGCCACAGCTCTCAATCCCCTCTAGTCCTTTTCCTCCTTTATAATGTTCTCCTTCTTGCTCCTTCCCCCCCCCCATAGGCTTTCTTTACTTTTACTGTCTATACACATGGAGAAATATGGACCACCACAATTCTTGTCTTTACATGGTAACAGCTCTACTCCTAGGTAAATAACCTGGAATGCAATTCCAGTTTCCATCAGCAGAGAAACTGAATGCAGCAGATGGCTGCCACTTGTGCAAACCACTGTAGAAAAGACCAAAGAGAGAGAGAGAGAGAGAGAGAGAGAGAGAGAGAGAGAGAGAGAAAGCACATCCAAAATTCCAAGTGTAAGGTTACACTGTGTTCATATATAAACCACATTGCAACCACCAAGCTCCTGGAAATCAATCACATGACTATTCAAGTTTATTAAACTTTATAACATAGTTAGTGGTAAAATGTTTTTAAAATTGTCCAGGTAGATATTATTTAACTAATGCTATACAATTGAATATAATTGCATTTATAGTGACAGGTTTTAAAATGCTTTGCAAGGTCTTACTTGATTTAATTACTACCTCTTGGTGGCCATGGTTGAGAAATTGAACTTCAGAGATAATTGCCTCTGGATTTTTTTTCTCTTCTTGAAACAATTCATTCCTCCTCAATGTGAATGAAATATTAAGCTGAGTTCCCTCACAGGTCACATTTATAGCTTGTATTTGTTGAGAATCCTTGTGAACATCACACAGAGGATAACTTGAGGAAATGCTTGAAAGGAAAAAGCAATGGACGGGGGTGTGTGGTAGCTCTTCATCAGAGGAAAGCCATTAGATCCTAAAAGAGAATAATAGAGCCCTCCCTTTCTTAACTATCAATTATATAAATTTATACCTACTTATTCCTTTATTCACCCAACAAGGAGTTAACAGTTGCCTGTTCTGCAGAAACAATAATTAGCTAAATTCTTTCATAAGTAGTCGAGTTGGTCATTTGTTACCAAAAGAGTATTCTCCACCATGCACTTATGTCACTTGTAAATCATTACACTTCTATGATAAATACATTTTCACAATTTTATAAGTTTTTTAAATCTCTGAATTTAAAATCCTACACTGTAAAAGAAATCAAGAACTACAGAAAAGGATAAAGCAGAATAGAAAAGCTTCCTGTTATAACTCTACTGCATTTTCCTATGGATATTCTAAGCCAAACTATATATGCATGCAATTCCAAATGTACAAATCGATGTGAGACACATATACACATTTTATAATAGTGTCAATATGTATGCATTACCCTACCGCTTGCTGTGGTTGCTTATCAATGTGTTAAAAATGTTTTGGTCTACCTTAGTCTTTTAAAAGGACTCATGGAAGTCTATTATTTGGATATAGGAAATGTCATTCAAGCAACTATGAATGATCTTCAAGTATTTTCACTTTTTCTCCATAAACAATGGCACCAAAATGCTCTAAAATACATATCCTTGTACACTGGAGTCAGTTTTTCTAAGGAATGAAACGACACAAATGGAATTACTAAATCAAAGGGCATGTACCATCACAATATATGTAATAACTGTCACATTGCTTTTCAGAAAGCTTTTAGCAAGTTATACCCTATGCAGACTTCACAACAATGCATGTTCCCCAGCCCTGCCCAGCCCCGGGTATCTAACAAATCAATGCTTCCAGATCCAATGAAAGAAAAGTGATTTTTTTCGCCTCAATGTTTTAGTTTCCATTTTGTGGCAAGCATATTTAGGTGTGTATATTTGGATTTCTTCTAGCTCCACCAATTTATTATTTTGCTTGTTTTCTTTTAGATTAGCTTTATATTGATTTTAGTGTACTTTGCCCTCATTAGTGGTTAACCCTCTGTTGTCTGTATGTACATTGCCATTCGTGTAACCTTCCAGAGGTTTCTCTTGTCTTTCAGCAGGTTTGGGATGTGGAAATCATACCAAAAAAGGTGAAAATTTGGGGCTGTGAAATTGGCTCAGCAGGTAAGAGCACTTACTGTATGAGCATGATTGCCCTGGGTTTGATTCACCAGCACACACATAGACAGCCTGGTACGGACAGACAGACACACAGACTCACACACACACACACACACACACACACACACACACACACACACACACACACTTGTAACACCAGACCTGTTAGGAGAGGAGAACAGGGAATTACTCAGGTTTGCTAGTCTAGTGGAAAATAATAGCTTTGAGTTTAGTGCCACTCTCTGTCTTGTTGCTGCAGCCAACATGTCAACCCAAACATGTCACTTTGTATCTTAATTCC
>PVHP010012133.1:0-43646 GCA_004024765.1 Zapus hudsonius
TTTTGCTGCTCTGTCCACTCTCTCTCACAGCCACGGTGGACCGTGGAAACTAAACATACCATTTGAGATAGTCTGATAACTTTGAAATAGCAAGTGACATTTTCTCTTTTTTCACTTAAACTTACTCTTACCTTCTAGGCAGAAAGTTGACATTATAAATGCCATCCCATCCACACATAGTATAAGCCTAAACTGGATGCTGACACTGATATCTTGCCTCTCGGCCACCTCTAGATCCTTTTCCCAAAACCACAGGGAAGAAATATACTCATTGCAAGTGGCTGTTAGTAAGTAAGACCTGGCCTTATTCCCTCCCCAAGAAGTGGAGAAAGTGTGGTGAATGAAGCCAGAACTATGACCAATAAGGTGGGGCTTGGTGGGCACCCCTCAAGGCATTCTGCCCTTCTAGGAGTGGTCCATGAATGTGGTGCTGGGGGCTGAGGACCCCTGTAGGAGAGTAGCTCTGACAGAAGGTGAAATGGGGCTGAAAGATGATGAAGTATCTTGAGGTCTGCACAGGTTACAGAATTTTTCAAGAGTAAGTCATTTTCACTTAAAAAGTTTCTTACATTTTATTTAAAATGTGAATATTTAAATTAGTATATAGATTATTTCTAGGACAAATAGTAGCCCCAAAAGCAATAGTTACTGATTTAGCTTTAAAAATATTTCAAATTTAAAGTTAAACATTAGGATGTATATCTTGTTTCTGTGAAATACCACAGTAATTTGCAATATGGGCAAGGTCAGACAACTCCAGAGTGGTTAAATTTTCAGATGAAAGTGTCAGCTGCCGTCCTCTGAGTCAAGAATCTTAGACACTTGACTGAAAATGTAGCATTTAGGTTTCAATAATTCAGTGAGGTCTAGGGCCTGGGCTAGCTTTGCAAAGTTAAGAGTTACCGGTTCACCTTCTTTTCAGTGGGTTAGGGCTCTAGACAGGGCATAATAGTGTGAACTCATTTAAGAAAAATTTATCCATTAGTTAATTCGTTATTATGATATAGTTTAATATTTTTAAAGAGGGTACAGTTATATATTTGAAGACGACTTATGTAGCACTCATACTTTCCAAAGTTTTATGAGATTTTGGATTTAAAGTATAAAAGTGAAAATGTTTACATACGTGTAGTTCAAAGCACATTTTAATCATAACTGAATTATTTTCTCCAGCTTAACTACAGGAATAGCTTAAACTTGATACATACACAGTTTGTGTAGATTTTAAGGAAGAAAATCACCTCTTTGGAGAGCTGAAACGACCACAGAAAGTTTTATAAAATGAAACTCCTTAAAATGTTGGCACCAGGGCTGCAGAGATGGCTCAGGGGTTAAGGCACTTGCCTCCAGTGCCTAAGGCCCCAGGTTCAATTCCCCAGTACCCACATATGTCAGACCCACAAGGTGGTGGCCCTGATGCGCTCTCTCTCTCCCTCTCCCTCTCATTCTCTCTCTCTCTCTGCAAGAAAATGAATAAATAAAATATTTTTTTAAAAGTTGGCACCAGAATAAAGAACTATATGGGGCTAATACAGTTTATATGTCAAATTGGCAATATGTAAATAACCTTTACCTCTAGGAGTGTGGGTATAAATAGGAGATATTTTTCGTGTACTGTATATAGAACTATTGTTTATCATTATGGCCATGCCCTTTCCTTGTAACATCCAAATACCAGCTTGTGTTTTCTTGTTCCTTCCTTTCCACAGAGCCCAAAGCCAACCTGGATAAAAGCATTATTCAAAGCTAATGTCTTTTAATCCCCTGTTTTTCCCCCATAGGCACAAATTCATCACAAATCATACCTTCCTTTGTATAATATCTTCATCTTCTGTGGCATGGTATTGCCCTTCTCAGTCTAGTCTTTCGTATGCATAGTACTTTTCTGTAATTTTTGTCTACCCTTGATAGCTGGCCCATGCTGGACTTGAACTGTATTAGTACAGTCTCAAACCTTGCCTCCTGAGTGTAGGAATTCCAATTGTATGCCACCATGCCTGGTACCCCTGCCTTCTTGAAGAGTGACTTTCCCATTATTAAAATTAAGAAACAGAACATTTAGCGGGGGGCGGAGCATGATGGCGAACGAGTAGCAGCCTTGCCAGGACTTTCTCCATAAAGCTTTGATTTTCCAGCTGGGATCCAAACCCCCGACCCCAGCCAGCCCTGAACCCAAGCCCACCCTCTCTCCAGCTCTGGCACCAGCCCGGACAGGGTTCCCCAGCGGCTTTCTGCTCTGCAGAAGAACAGAGAACCGCCCTTCCCCCACCCCAAGCTCCCACCATCGCCATTGTCTCCTCGCTGGCGCTTCCTGAGCCCTTGCTGTCTGCACCTTTTCCTCCCGGGGCCCCCTCCCTCCAGCACCCGATTCTTGGGCACACTTCTCCCCGAGACCCCCCCCCTACATATGCAGGCAGATGTGCTCCTTGGGCAAACTGACCTAGCTCGGTTCCAGAAGCCCACTCTGGACTGCAGCTACTGGGTGGAGCCAGGCATCAGGCACCTGAGAACCTCTGCCAGTGCTGGGAGGGCAGAGGCCCTGCCAAGAGGGCACAGGCAGCTTAAGAGGACACCAGGGACCACATGCCACTAACAGGAGGGCACAGTCAGGTGGGAAAACACTGGGCTCTATAGTTCAGGGTGCTGGGGTTGTTTCTTCTGCAGCATACCAACTGGGGACAGGGGCCTATGTGGTGGCTCTAAAACTAAACAGTCACATACAGAGGGATCCAGACAGGTAAAGATCTAAGCCTCTCTGGGGACAGAACACCCCAACAGGAAAGACCTCTGTTTAAGATCAAACCTGGTGATCTTTCCACTGGAAGCAAAGCGGGCTGAACAGCACTCCCCAGGGTGCCTGAGTCCCACTCCCCTACCTGGACATGGGCAGAAACCAACAAAAAACCCCCACAGAAATCAAAGACAGAACTCCCCAAGTCAGGGCCCCTAGTCCCATTATGGAACAGGAAAGTGGCAAGGAAGTGGAGACAACAAATATACAATCCCAAAGAGAAAATAATATGAATCCTGACCACAACTGCAATGCAAACATGAAGCAGTTAATAGCTGATATGGAAACTATGAAAAAAGACATGAATGAGATGAAGCTCACCAACACAAGCATAGACTCTAGACTGAATTTAATGGAGAGAAATATGAATGAATTCAGAAACACATTAAGTGAATTGAAGGTGAACCAACTACAGGAGGAGCTGGACAATCAATTGATTAAATTTGATGAGGACTTAAGAAAACCTAAAAATGATTTTCAGGAATCCCTAGCAAAAACAAAAATAGACTGGAAATTGGATCTCACCAAAGAATTGGAGACTATAAACAAAATTATAGCAGAAAGGAGCACTCATGCAATGGAGGAGCCTGGGCCTGGGGGAGACAATCAACAGCTTTTAAATTCGGCCAAATATTACACTTAGGGAGGGGGAGCCCTTGACTGGAACTGGGGATTCAGGGCAAAATGCACTGGATCCTATACTCTTGGGCTCACAAGAAAAGATGCCCTATGGGAGCGAATGACGGGGAGGCTACTAAAAATAGAATCTTGGTAATCCAGAATTGTGTATATTTGTTAACCTAGACTGATCTCACTCTCCGAAGGAGAATGTGTTTGTATTTTTCAGGATGCAGTGAGAGAGCTGTGGCCCATCTAATCCTACCATCTGACTGTAGGCAGATAGCTGAGATCATAGCAAGAGATGAGCCACCACAGCCATATCGTGGAGGATCCATATGGAACCCCACAGAGAATGACGGGATGAACAAGGGACCCACAGCCACAGCCATTCAATCAACACAGGATAAGCCAGGGTGTCAGAAATCAACAATTTTTGACACAAATACCCCTAAGCTCACAACATTAAAGCAGCCTTAATACTCACCCACCACGACTCAGGGAACTGAGTGGAAGAGGGGGTGGAAAGATTGTGAGAGCCGTGGTGGGGGAGATTATCAGAGGCATGGCACCCCTCAGTAACAACACACTTGGGCCAGGAGAACCAGGCTGAGTACTAGGCTATCCATGGTCCCCCTACCACAAAGACTGATCCAGAGGGACCACAGAGGATGATATCCAGCTGATTATGGATGGGGGGGCATTGGGGAATTGGGAACAACAACTCATTGTTTGCCCACTAAATAATGTAACTCATTATGGACAATAAATATATATTTAAAAAAGAACATTTACATAATCACACAGGAAGCGATCCTGGTTTTGAGTAAAATAAAAATTTACTTACTTAAAAATAGAACTGAACAAAATGGAAAGCCAAGGAAATCTTCATCAAGTAAGGGACTCCAGACCTCCCTCCCCTTGGAATTCTTCCCTGTGGAATGGTAGAATCCATCATGATTCCATCAAAAGTGAAGGAAAATCAGCACTTAAAAATTAAATCATGTCTCATCAGTTTTAGTCTTTTAAAGGTATCAATTTATTATTTCTAATTTGTATTTCAGATGCTCTACATTTCAAGTTTATCAAAGATTAAACTGATGCTCATGGGCTAATCTGGAAACCTAAGAATAGTTTTCTTCACAACATCTATAAGAAAACGTGTGCAAATTCCAATCAACTTAAAGGGGCTTTTGAACGAATGCAGCTCAATGTAAGTTGTAGCTCTATCGTGTTTTGGTCTTTTCTACCTCCAGTTAATGCTGTTTCCTCCTGTGTGTGTGTGTGTGTGTGTGTGTGTGTGTGTGTGTGTGTGTATTTGTATGTATTTTATGCTCACCTGTGTCTTCACCTGGTCTTTTCCGTGGTTTTGAGTTCAGAACATTCCTTCTTTCGGCAGATATTTGAATGTCTGCTATGTAACAGGTGCAGTTCTAGGTCTACAATGTATCCAGAGATGGGGCTGCTGTCCTCACAGAACTATGCCCCAGTGAGGAGACAGATGGAAACCATGCCATTCCCCAAAACATGAACTGTGTCCCTGAGAGACACCGTGAAGGAAGGGGACATGGCTCCAGGGAGAATGTGAGGAAGCGCTGGCTTTTCTCCACAGCCTGAACGTATTCCCTGGAGAGGGCCATGTGCCGACAGGAGTTAGAAGGGACAAGGATTGGGAGCAATGGGAGGAGGTGTCAAGGAGGTAGAACTCTTCACCAGTGACTGCTGAGTAGCTGGGAGACTTTCAGCCTGAACCAAAGCCGTTAAGAATGACCTGTAACTTGTACTGTTTTGCTTTCAGTTGTGAAGTACTCCTTAAGCCCTGACAACCGTTGTGAAGATGGAATTATGAATATGGCCACTTTCCTACGGGGCTTTGAAGAAAAGGGGTTCAAGAACGACAGGCCCGAGGACCAGCTGAATAAAGAGAAAAAGAAAATTCTGTTCTCCTTCTGTGAGGTATGCAACATCCAGCTGAACTCGGCAGCCCAGGCCCAGCTGCACTACGATGGCAAGTCCCACCGCAAGCGGGTCAAGCAGCTGAGCGATGGCCAGCCCCCGCCTCCAGCCCAGGGCTCAGGGCCCCCGTTGGCCAGCCCCAGCCCCTGCCCCTGCACCAGCAGCAGCGCAGGTAGGAAGGGTTCCCAGGGCTCTGCTGACTTCTAGGAGAAATGGGTCTGTTACAGAGCAGGACATCTTTCACCCTAGAAGGACCTCACCTGCAGGTGAAGTCCAAAGACTGTCTCCTCTCTGAATACTTTCTCCTTCCCTCCCTCCCTCCCTCCCTCTCTCTCTCTCTCTCTCTCTCTCTCTCTCTCTCTCTCTCTCTCTCTCTCACACACACACACACACACACACACACACACACACACTGAACCGTTAACTTCCTGTGCCCTCTAGTGTGCAAACTTTTCCTAATGTATTTTCAAATGTGTTTAAAAATAGATCAGTAGTGACAATATTTCCCTCTCTCTCTGTAAAATTAGGCTTTCTTGGGTTCTCTTTTCCTCCTTTCTATTGGTGGTATATAAAAGTCTGCAGCTTTATTTATAACATCCCTTGGTTCAGGAGGCAGGTTCTCAGTTCCACTTTGGCTAGTGTTTGCTTGAGTCAGTCATAAGGCCTTGACCGAAAGTGAGATGATGTAGGAATGCCCCTTCTCGGTGCCTGTGGTTCTTGACTTTATCCATGTGCACCCTGATCCACAAGAAATGTCAACAGAATTGTGTGTGTATGTGCACTGTTCTACAAATAAGAAAGGCTTATTTCTCAGCCTAAACACTACTTTTTACCTACTATATGTTTTGCCTTCTTAAAACTAAAGTTCTCCAATTAATGCTAATAGTGCTCTAAAAGAATATAAAGGGACTTTTGGGAAGTAGGATACATGCCTACCATAGAGAAAATCACTTTCCATCTCTGTTTGTTTATTTTTATAGACGCACTTCTGAGCTTGTGTTTCATATTAAGAGTATAGTTAGTGTTGGGCTATAAATGCACATCTAAATTACAGAGCCAGTAACTTGAGGAATGATTTCAGTTGCGTCACGGTCCAAATACTTATAGACATTATAGTCATTACAAATTATATTTCTGAAGAACACTCAATGGCAGAGGCACGTGTCTGTGATCTCATGCTAGGCAGAGCAGGAACTCACACGGGCATGCGCAATGCTCTGCGGTAAGCCTGACATCAGCTCATTTTCTCCCATTCACTCTTCCCAGTTTTCATCTCTCAAACCTCTCCTTCCTGCTGGGTCGCAGCTCTCTTAACACTCTCTCAACCCATACTTCTCACTTGTGTATATATTCAGAAGGACTCTGATGTAGAAGATTGAGTTCTATTTATAAAACACCCATCTCCCTGCCCTGCCTCACCTGCTGCTCAGCCCAGGAGGTGGGGAATAGGATGGGCATCTGGAGATGGCCATGCCTCTCTCTTCCCCAGGGCTGAGCCCTGGTAAAGCTGTGCCCTCTGTTCTCGTGTGTTCAAAGTTTTGTGCTCCAGATGTCTAGAATCCATGTTGAATACTTGGAGCTGGAGGAGCCCGGGCATGTGAGGTGTAGGGGGCTGTGTGTTCCGGTTGTCTAGGGGAACTCTGGCAATTTCAAGGACGAAGCAAACACCCAAGTGAAGGAACAAAGTGCCAGGGTCCTTGTTATGCTCACTGTTTGGCTTTGGAGACTATTATGGGGTAACTCATGCCCCTCCCCAACAACAACGATGAAAATGTCGGAATCCTCACCCCCCCTTACCTCCCATATAGTCTTTCTAGAAGTAATCAAAGTAAAAATGAAGTCATTAGCGTTGGTACTGATTTAAAATTGCTGGTTTCCTTACAAAAAGGAGAAATTTAGACAAACAGACACACACACAGAGAAGATGACATGGAAATATATGAAGAGAAAACAGACCTCTAAAAACAAAACAGAGGCCTGAAACACCCCCTTCCCGCAGAGCACGTCTGGCTTCTCTCTAGAGCCATGCCTGCAATGGTACATTTAGGTTGTTGAAGTCACTCAATCTGTGCTCCGTTGTTCTAATAGATTCGCATATTAATATGGTCGGCGGCCTTATGACCCATCTGTTACTCAAGTGGGGAAAATGTGACTGTTAATTTCTTTCCTGTCTCACTGTTATGGTAGTCGGGTTAGTGGGAGTAGCGGAGAATTCTCTCAAACATGTAAAGGAAAATTAACACCCATTTTATAAGTCTCTTCCAGAAAAAATAGAGGAGGAAGAAACCCTTTCTCTCTTATTTTATGAAATGTATAGAATTCTGTAATTTGGATATGAAGCATCCCCTACAGGCTCATGGATTTGAACACTTGGTCCCAAGCTGGTGGCGCTTATTTTGGAAGGTCGTGAAGCCCTTAGGAGACAGAGCTTTGCTGGAGGAAGTGAGGTTTCATAGCCTGATCCCAATTGCAGTCCCCAGTTGCTGACCACGGATGCAATGCGTCTCCTTTCAGCAAGCTCTCCTCTCCATAATGGGCTGTATCCTCACACTTCAGCCAAAACAAACGCTTCCTCCCTTGAGTTGCTTGTTACCAGTTACTTGGTCCCAGCACTGAGAAGAAACTAGCTAACGCTGAGTTTCCCGGCACTTGTCTGTCTTTGCTTTGGTATCTTCTCGAAATCTCTCAGGATGTCTAGTCACCCAGGAATCAGACGGATCGCTTCAGGGAAATACATGCTGCCTGACTTCCCCTCTCCCCAGGAGACTCACAGACATGCCTGCTCACCGAGTAGGGCACCCTAAGATGAAAGACACCGCCCCCTCTAAGTCCAGCTTGGGGAGCCGATGAGGATGTTGGAGTTACAGAGCATGGGTGAGGGGCTACTTACAGGAGCCAGGGTCACTTTCAGGCAGCTGCCTCAGAAAAATCCCCATCCCAGCCTGGACGATGACTCACAAAAGTGCAGTCCTGGCAGCCCTGCCTGGGTGACGTTCCCGAAGTCACTGAAGAATCCCGTCGTGGTGTGGACAACAAATAAGGCTGTCCCCCGGTCAGCTTATGGGCTGCTGCGCTCCTGCGGAGTCCCAGCCACTAGCTAAATCCTCAGCAAGCGGAGGAGCCCTGTGAGGAGAAGAAGCTGCTTTGATGTCAAGATGGCAAAGGCCACGGCTCACCCCACAGCAGCATCTCCGGGAAACCTCGTGCCAGGGGAGCCCTCTAAGCAGCTCTGCCCGACAGTGAAGACAAAAGGCTGTAGACCACCAGACAAACAAGGCCTTACTAGATGCTGGGCACTGTGCTGAGGTTATTCATTGAACCCTCCCAACAGCTTCACGAGGAGGTGTTTATTTCACTGTTAGGCATCAGGCAGCTGGAGAATAGACAGGGTAGAGGCTGGCCTGGGGTTTGGAATAAGGCAGTGTCCACGGTCTGTTCCTTCCTATTGTGCTCTTACCTCCCATTGATGGACCTGGGTGTGCTGATAGACTGCTCCTCAGGCAGGGCCCTTCTGGGGGAGCTGTGTGCTGCCTGTTTCTGGAGGGCCATCCTCGCTGCTCCTGGGATTCCTCGACCTACCAGTCACTAACACCCAATACCTTTGCCCTTTGAATCAGAAGCAGGCCATTGGCAGGTAGAGTGATCATTTTATTTTATTTTTGGTTTTTCGAGGTAGGGTCTCACTCTGGCCCAGGCTGACCTGGAATTCACTATGTAGTCTCAGGCTGGCCTTGAACTCATGGCGATCCTCCTACCTCTGCCTGCAGTATTGGGATTAAAGGCTTGTGCCACCATGCCAGGCCCTAGAGTGATAAATACTAATTTTACCTTACATGCTTCCTGTGCCCTCCAGGAAGGTTTGTGCCTGGCATGGAGAACCACGGAGAACCATACTGACTTTGTCCTGGGGCTTGGGGACATCTGCACTTCCTCAGGATGGCAAAGGGTTCACTTTTAGGGAGTTACTTCTATCTCAATACTTAGAGAGAAGCAAGGCTGGGGCGCGTGCAAGGAGGTTCTGCTGTGCTGGAGAGACGCCCGGACTTGGTGAGAGAGGGGTTCATCATGGGAAGATTGAAACCATCACTCTTATTCCCCAGACCTGGGAGCAGGTGTGGTTTTCTTCACACCGTAGATGAGCAAACAGCGCTAGAGATTCCAGCTAGAGGAGCCTTCCTGGGGCTCCTCCAGGTTCCTTCCCTGCACCCCTGACCTCACAGAGCTTCCCACAAGAAGCTCTTCACTAAGCAAACATGGGAAGAATGTCCTCATCTTCTCCCTCTTGGCTTTTCCTGCTGTTTACTACTCAAACGCCCGTTTTCTCTCTCACCTGCTACAGATGGAAAGGAATTTTTCGTTCTCATGGAAGGTTGAAACATGAAGGTTAAAAATGAGTTAGTCATGCAGAGACCAGAGGACGTGAATCAGAGGAGTACAGGGAATGTTCAGAATCTCAGCTGGAAAAAATTTTAAAAAGTGGAGCTGAGCCCAGAACTGAGGGAGGGAGAGGCAGCAGTCAGCGACGTGCTTACCTGGCAAGAGTGATGGCCGGGTCTGGTGACACGAGCTGGTGATCGCCATGCTGGAGAGGCAGACATGAGTGGGTCCTGGAGCTTGCTGGTCAGCCAGTCTAGTGTATTTGGCAAATCGAGGCCAGTGAAAGACCTTGCCTCAGAATGACACTCAAGATGTCCTCTGTCAACACATGTACCCATACACAAACATGCACACAGACAACCCAGAAGTTTGTGAACATGGGTACAAAAGGCTTCAGAAATTTTGTTTATATTTTTATTTTGTGTGAATACGTTTTGTAGGATGTATGGAGGTATGTGTGGGCATTTGCACCTGTTCGTGGATATGAGTGTGGCATGTGCAGACCGCTGATTCGAGAATTTTGGGTTTCAGGGGTCCCTCAGATTCATAAACCCCAAATTTTGGGCTCTTTACTACTCTTTAATGAAGAATAATAAAGACGGAACCAAGAAGGACAAATTATGAATTACTGAATCTATTTGCAGAGAGAGAAATCACAACTTGTGGCGTTTATTTTAAGGGAATTGGGACCTGGAAAGGAAGACTAGAATTTTTTTTAATCTGGAAAGCATATTTAAGGAAAGTCGAAGTTATTGAGAAACTAAGGCTCAGACAGTGAAGCCAGACTGAAGCTGGGGACAAGTGGAAGACTAGGGAAACTGAGGCTTAGAGAGGAAAGTTAGAACAGAGAGCTGAAAGCAGGGAGCACACTTGGCACTGGCCTTGTGCTGTCCCAGGAGGGAGGCTGGGGACAAGGGAGAGCCCACCTGGCAGATCCAGAGTGGGAATCTGCACATGGTAAATTTAGGGACCATAAAACAGATATGAGCAGGGAGAGTAGGATTAAGAGACAGGGTTAGGGTTCTCTCTGCACCCCACTCAGCTGCTCAGTGGGGCTGAGGACCAGGACTCATGTGGGGGAAGCCCAGGCCACAAGGAACGAGGGGGAGAAGGTCTCAGGAAGTGGAGAAGCCTGCCACCTTTATAGTGTTTGATTCAGGTAGGCAGGGAAAGCTCTGATTTGTTACTAAATCTGGAGGATGGATCATAGAGTCCGCCCTTATCTGGGGCTGGGTCATAGCATGTCCGACTGTGGACAGCAGGGGGCGTTGTAGGTGAGCGTCATTCAGACATGAGTTCTAGTCCAGGTTCGGAGTTCTCTGTGTCTGGATGAAACATCAGGAGGGTTGGCATCTTCTGGTTCCCGCTGGGCCTCCATCCCTGGCTGGAACCCGCCTAGATAAGCTAACTTCCTCCTGGGTATGCACAAACAGGTCATGGCACATCTTTTGGGAATTGGTTCTGGCCTTTGTTTATTTATTTATTTTGTTTTTTAAGGTAGTGTCTCACTTCTAGCCCAGGCTGACCTGGAATTCGCCATGGACTTTCACGGTGGCTCCTAACAGCAATCCTTCTACCTTTGCCTTCTTCCAAGGGCTGGGATTAAAGGTGTGTGCCAATTTAGTTGTTTTTGAGACAGAGTCTTCCATTGTTGCTCGCTGCCTTCTCCATTCGAGCTAGTCAGTGAGCTTTTTGTCTCCACCTCCCCTCTTGCCACAGGTTCCTGCTTTGACATCGGTTCTGGGAATTCGAACTCGGGACCTCAGGCTTGAGCATCAAGAACTCTATCCAATCAGCCATTTCCTCAGGCCTAGATTTCAACTTAACCCTGTTTCTTTGGGTTTCTAGATTCAGTCTTGTAGCTGCAAACTCAGCACTTTCAGAGGGTGGGATGACGTAAGGTGTCTCAAGCAAGTCTAGGACAGTAGGTTCCTTGCTCCTTCTGACCAGCAGACTCTGCTTGTGAGGGAGGTTACGCCAGGCTCTATTAGACAGTCATGCCAGAGGTGCAGTGTGAGGCGGGACCGCCAGCTGCAGCGACCACAGGGCAGCTCAGGCTCAAGATGGAACTTTGGACAGGCAGGATCTTTCATTAGGCCTTTGAAATTTTAAACGGTGTGAGTAGAGTTTCAGTTGAGGACACTCTGAGTGGTGTGGGAAGATGAGTGATAAAGCCCTGGGGTAGTTTGCAGCAGGGAGTGGACAAAATGGTTTGGAGGTGGGAACGGGGAGCAAGATGGCTCAGAGGAGAACCTGAGTTCAGACCCCAGAAGAGCTATGGTGAAACGGGAGGCAAAGCAGAGACAGGAGGGTCTCCTAGATGTATATGGCCAGGTAGCCTAGTGACTACATCGGTGTGCGATGAGATCCGACCTCCAACAAGGGGGAAGGCAAGGATGGGAACCAAAACTTTCCTGTTGATAAGGGAGTTATAGGTGGCTTTGAGAGTAATGGAGCCACTCTTGGCTTTTGGCCAGGCTTTAGCCCAGGAGTTCCGATGCCAGACTGTCATGTCAACAAAACTTCCACTGAGTCAGTGGCCACCAGGTTCTTGTGCTACGAATTCAAAGATGGAATCCATAGGTCATAGAGGGTGATGTTCAGGAAGATTTTATTACAGAATATGAGAGAGCTTATGAAACAGAAAGCAGGCAGAGCTCCTGTGGACCAGGAGGGTCATCTGCCTGGTGACTCGGATCCAGGATTTGTTTTGTTTTTTAAATAGGAAGGGGAAATCAGGGAAGAAGAGGGTGTCTAGGGCAGGAGTCCATTTAAGGAAAACAAAAGATCTGCTAGGGCACTCCTTTAGAGGAAAACAGATAAGGAAAAAAATTCTCCTTATAGGCTCAAGGACATTTCTCTCGTTTCGTTTATTTTGGAGGCCTTGTCAACCCTAAACGGCCTCACAATTGCCTACATATGCACATGCTCACACACACACATACATACCCATATGCATGTGCGCATACACGCGCACACACACACAGATTGGAAGATGGGTTGTCCTTGCTGTGGTAGTATGTGCTTTCCTTTCAGCCTCCAGCAACTGTGATTGTTTCTGATGCTCTTGCTTCATTCCTGTTCTCCCTGGAAGAAACAGGTGCTGCACTAAATTACTCTATTGGAGGTGGTGACCACTGAAATATGTGTGTGGAGTTTCAAGCGCGCTGGTCATTTTCTTCCCTAGCATCTCATATAGACTGAAAGTGTTGCGGTATCCCTAACTGCATTTCCTCAGAAAGTTTCTAAACCCTTGCACTTGAAGATGCAATGCTACAGAGAGACCACTGGGTGGCGCCAAAAGTCTACTGAAAGTAAGGAAGTCGTTCTCATTACACATCTTTTTTGGTGAGACTTATTAATGAGCATGGAAAGCAAAAAATATACCCAGAAAGGGCCAAGGCTGTGTTAAACATGTGCACAGACACTGGACATTCTCATTGGACATAACTTTTGAAGGTTTTTATGCATTAGATAAAAATCTAGAGAAAATCCTGTTATGTGGGTGGGGAGGGAGTGGTGAGATTTCCAGTTTTCAGGAACACAAATGACTGTTTAAGCGACTTAATATCACCTCGTGTATGGGAAGTCATAGGGGATTTTTTTAAAATGTGAGATGTGGATGTAAATTTCAAGTGATGCAAACTTGGGATTGTGTGATAGATAGATGCAGAGATGGGGCTTGAATTTACAAATTTGACGCTGCCGTTCACTGTTGGGGCTTTTCATTTCTTCTCCTGCCCCCCTGCTCCCTCCCTCACCCTCTTCCTCTCTTCCTTCTTTGTAAACTTTTCTGAGAGGGTTTCACTACTTCACTAATTATTCAGCCTATCCTCCAATTTGCAGTCCTCCTCCTTCTGCCTCCCTAGTGCCATGTTTCAGGTGTGCCTGGCTTTGTCTTCATGGCGTGTGCTTGTGTGTGTGTGTGTGTGTGTGTGTGTGTGTGTGTGTGTGCACGTGTGCACGTGTGCACATGTGTGTGCATGTGCGTGGTCTGCACACCTGGTGCCCCATGCTGTGTGTTGTGGCTCGAGCAGAGAGCAGGTGCCATGCTCCGTCACTGTCCTGCCTGCTCTTGTTTGAGCTGGGGTCTCCCAGTGGTCCTGGAGTGTGCTGTTTCTCCGTGAGCCCGGTGATTCTGGGTCTCTTCTCTCCATGGTGCTGGGGTTGGTCATGCACATGGCCAGCTGTTTATGTGGGTGTTGGGGATCGAGCTCCAGTGGTCCCTCGGGCCTCCTCAGACCCTCACTCTTGCACGGGTGTGCTTTTAACTACTGAGGCATTTCTCTAGCTCCAGCTTCATTTTCAATTGATCAACTTCTATTTGTCATTCAACTAAGGGTCAGATTTTTGCAAACTACTAGCACCATGGAGAAAATCATTGCAGAAGTATACTGAGTTTCAACAAGGATGGGTTTTAGTCGAGAAAGATAGGTTAAATTCTCTACAATGTACTTATTTCCCTAGGTCTCTTAATTATGACTATAAAACTTCTTTCCTAGAATAATTGTTATACAATCCTTTTATTGGACAGAGTCCATATGAGTATGTATGATTTTCATGGAGGAATGGGATTTAACGGGGAAAGACCCTGGTGTAAATATGCCTAGCTGGACCTCTAAGTTCAAGAGATTTGGTTTTTTAAGGAACCGTCCTTGATGATTAGTGTGAGAACCCAGAACTTCTCCCACATGAATTCAGATGAGTGATGATATAGTACAAGAATATCTGCATAATTTTATGATTCTTTGTCTGAATTGATAAATGTTTAATTTTGAAGTTATTATTATTATTATTATTATCACTATTTTACAAAATCCAGATTGGCTGGATGTGGTGGCATACACTTTTAATCCCAGGGAGGCTGTAATAGGAGGATCACCATGGGTTTGAGGCCTGTCTAGGCTACAAAATGAGTTCCAGATCAGCCTGAGCTCACAAATCTAGAACTATAGAACTCTAGAAGGTGCTTCTTGGCAAAAAGAATGATTTGGGAAATATAGGAAAGGCTCTAAGAAAATGCAACACAATATTCATATTTCTTGGAAATATTTATGGTAACAAATATTTCTATTTCTTCAAGGAAATAGAAATTTTGAAAGGAATTTATAAAAAAGAATTCAAAGGAGTGCTTGAACCTTTTTAAGGAGGCACAGTCCTGTGCTATGAGAATGCTATGGGCTCTGGACATTTACATATATCCTACTTGCCAAAAGATACCAGTTGTTCAGAAGGAATTATTCAGTTTTAGATGTTGAAAACCAGATGTGCTTCAGCATGGAAACCAAGTCTTTGGTCTTTATGGCCCGTGCTTGATGGTGTGTGATTTGAGTCATTGAAGGTCTTCTGAAATCTAGATGTGTTCTCAGAACAGGCATACAACCAGCCGTAACATAACATAGGAAGAAATGATCGCTAGCCCAATGGAGACATAACTTACCCAGTTCACTTTCTCCTCTGGGATAAAAGTGTGGTCACCGGACTTTCTTCGAACAGATACTCAGCTTTCACACCTTGACAGAGTCGTGGCCAAGGAGCTAAGCATCTCTGGGCAGTGTTGTACTGGATATAGCGTTGCTCTTTGTCCTTGGCACTCAGGAATGAGAGTGGAGCTGCTTCTTGGAGCATCTGTGAAGTATGCTTGCTCTTCTTTTGGCTCCATGAGATTGGAGGAAATCAGAGAAAGAGCTGTTGGGTTGCTCAGGAGCACCGCACTGTAGTGCCTCACCACGGTTCAAGAGCTAGTTCTCAGGTGCCTTTGAGTCCATGACTCTTGGCCTCCAGATGCGAGAATCATTCTATTCCTGTTTGGATATGATTTACAAGGTATGAGGAGACTGAATTCTACCCCTGAGGTGCTACACACTGTCAGGTACTGTTAGCAACTATAACATCTTCATCAAACTATCAGAGTTTAATTTTGGTATCTAAATAAATACATTATGAAATCACATTATACTGTCAAAAAAACCCACCAAACCAAATCCACTAGATAGAAGCAGCTTCCTTCTTCTCATTGAATGCGGCTCTGTGATCCCATTCTGGAAGCTTCTATTACAGCCACCCATCTCACCCATCTCTGTCCATGAGAGCCAGAAGATTCCAGTGACATTGGTGCCTCTATGACACCCCTCCCCAGAGCAGGTCTTGACCCTCAAGAGCATCAGGAAATGTTCTTAAAAGAGGGCTAACGTTCTGTCTAACTATGGTTATGCCAGGCCCATTCCTTGCCATGCTAAAGCTCTGGAATTCTTACTTTAAAAACTAATTCTTTGAGGCTGGTGTGGTGGTGCACTTAGCACTTTGGAGGCAGAGATAGGAGGATCGCCATGAGTTCAAGGCCAGCCTGTGACTACAGGCTGAGTTCCAGGTCAGCCTGGGCTAGACTCTACCTTGATAAAACAAAACAAACAAAAAAAACCCCCACCAAAAACCAAAAATAGTGTTGTGGGGGGGGGATATGCTGGGGAGATGGCATAACATTTAAAGATGCTTCTTGGCAAAAAGAATGATTTGGGAAATATAGGAAAGGCTCTAAGTAAATGCAACACAATATTCATATTTCTTGGAAATACTTATGGTAGCAAATATTTCTATCTATTTCTGCAAGTGACATCACACCAAGTAGTATATATGACATATACAAATAAAACACAGGCCTTCCATCAAGTAAAGCTTATTAATTATTTGTGATAGACTTACACATGATGTTTATCATTCTAGATATTTTGTTTGTGCATACGATGTGAAGAGGGTAGCAAAGGCATTAAAACCCAATGTATTGTGACTCATTCTGAAGATGTATTCCAACTTCTAAAATTTCTGTTTGAATTTTGGCTTCAAAACACCGAGGCCTGGCATGGCTCTCACTGGAGATCAGTGATCAGCTGAAACGACTATGAGTTTTCTTTTCTTTGGTAATGCAGGATGGCTTCTTCTGGTCTTTAGTCCCCATGGGCTACTTTCTTCACCAGGCCTTACTGACACATGCCTGCACCCTCATCATTCTGGGCGCCTCCTGCTGGTGCAGGCTGTGCTCTCTGCATGCCTCACCCATGCAGTAGAGCACTGCTCAAAACTTTCCAGCCTAGAGCTTTGTAAGCAGGAGCATTTTGGAGGTCTTTTTCCTGTTATTTCTGAAATCCTAGAAGCTCTGAAAACCAGAAGGTTTTATAATTCATATTGATGAAATACTTGACCTGAACTGATGTGAGGTTAATTGTAATGTTTACTTATTCTGCATATGAATATGCATATTTTGCTACAGAAATGTTAACGTGTCTGATCACAGATTAATCCTAGATCCGCTGGAGGTGTTATAGCCATTCATCACATATTCAGAGGACTAATTCCCTAGAATCTGAAAATGTTGACATTTAGAATACATCAGATAGTAAAGGTTTTACCAAAAGGAAGTGAGGATCTGTAATCAAATTTGTGATTTCATTTGAAACCTTTATCTTATTACTAGGCTGCTTTACTTCAGGTAATAATGAATTTCCTGACAGTCTTTCATGAACAGTTTTCTAAAACAAGAAGATTTTTTTTGTGTGGGGGAGAAGGGAAGAGAGAAAGAGGAAGGAAGAGGAGGCTGAGGAGGAGAAAGAGGAAGAGGAGGCAAGGGGCATGGAGCATTTTCTAAATCTATGGTGTCCATGGCATGTTTCAAGTGTAGCCCTAAGGGGTTCACAAATGAATGGCATTAAGGTGGCGAAAGTAATTGCAAAGGTTGACACTGTATATCTGTGTGTATGTGGGCGTCTGCTCATATATTCTGTGTGTATGTGTGTGTCTGCTCACATCTTCTGTGTGTATGTGTGTGTCTGCACATATCTTCTGTGTGTATGTGTGTGTGTCTGCTCATATCTACTGTGTGTGTATCTGCTTATCTCTTCTGTGTGTATGTGTGTGTCTGCTCATATCTTCTGTGTGTATGTGTGTGCATCTGCTCATATCTACTGTGTGTATGTGTGCATCTGCTCATATCTTGTGTGTGTGTGTGTGTGTTCTGCTCATATCTGTCTGTATTCTATCTCCGAGAGGGGTCTAGCAGTCTGTAAGGAGCAACTCTACATGTAGGGACACAATGTGGAAATCCACAGGGAACACTTGGATTAACATTGCTCTAAAATGCCAAGCTATGCAAATGTATACTCTTGCATACCACAGGCTCTTACACAGATAGATGCCTTTGAGTCTATACAGGATGAAATGTCTCACCTGGTAGGAAGTAGCCTGACTAGAACTGAGTCCCATCCTTCATAGAAAACCCTCAGACCAAGCTTTGTCTTCTTTGAACCCAGATTTGCTCTGCCTGTAGAGCCACAGTGAGAACCTAAAACCCATTAAAACCTGAGTAGAACCTCGAATGTGTTCTTCACCAAGGTGCTACCAGTAGTTTCTCTCCATTGTTTTTCGGGATTTCTGATCAATGTTTCAAGTCCTCATTTGCATGCACCCATCAGAGCCAACGTTTTGTGATCTCAAATCTTCGCTGCTACATTCTGAACTACGGCTACCTCATGTTTTTAAAGATGTGTCCACTGGCTTTTGCCCCTTAATGCTAGGAACAAAAGAGAAATAATAGTCTAGAAGGTAAATGTTTGAATTCGGGGTTGGCTGAAAGTGAAATAGACCAGATTAATAACCCAATAGATTTATTTTTTTAATGAGCAAAAATTACAGTGTTGAAAATAGTATCTTTACATGGTTATTGTTTTTGTTACACAGAATACATTTAAATTTCTACTGTTTAAGAACTTGTCTTAGAATAAAATCAATGGTATTTTGCCCTGGTGTTAGCATAGCCCTGCACACTTTCCTGTCTCATTTTAATTTAGAGAGTAGCACTTAGGAGTTAAAGGATATTTCACTTGCTAATAATGGGCATTGGTGTCACCTACAGAATATATTTTTTCTTTCTTGACTGTCTTGGCCACTAGAGAAGTCCCAGGAACCTGCAGCTGGTTTAGGATTTGCAGCCTTTATGATCATTCTTGTACTATAGACGACTGCTTTCTTCTCTCTATTCTGCTTATTGTTGAAAAGCCAGAGCTATTTTCAACATTCACACAATTTTGAAAGATGATTCTTCATTCCACAAGGTTTGTTGCTAAATCTGTGGAGCCTTTCATAATTACATCCTTTTTGTGGTTTGCCTGAATTTGATCACAGCGGCTGATTTCATGCATTGATAATGAAGGCTTAGGTTGCCTGCTCCTCGGCTCACATCCACCTCAGGCTTGCACAGTGACAGTGCTTCTGGCTTCAGCGCGCGTGGAGATACAGATTGAAATTGCTCTGCTTTCCTTACAAATGGCTCAGAGCGTGCCTGTCCTTCCCTAAAATGTTGCCAGCGTGTAAAGGATTTTCAGTGAGCAGTGCAATAAGCCAGCGACTGGGAAGGTTTGAGCGGCACTGATGTAACGTGGGGCTGTCACTCGGAGAATCAG
The DNA here is from genome assembly GCA_004024765.1 of Zapus hudsonius. Classification (NCBI taxonomy): domain Eukaryota; kingdom Metazoa; phylum Chordata; class Mammalia; order Rodentia; family Dipodidae; genus Zapus; species Zapus hudsonius. The sequence continues at coordinate 19,195 of PVHP010012133.1, forward strand.
GCTGGAGCCAAGTCCCCGTAACACTGTGCATCACGCTGGTCACATCCTGGAAGTTTTGTTTACCCAACTTGCTTGCCTGTGGAGCTGCCGAGAGCCCTGTGAGGATGTGGAGTGGACTTCCTAGCAGAGGTGAGGGCTTTTATTCTAAAACTTGGATGCTAGGGTCTGGGATGTCAGTCACCGATTCTTTCAAACATTGTTCTGAATCCTGTGGCTGGCACTTCTGAGGGGGAAACTGAAGAGGAAATAGATGATTCTTTCATTTATTGGGAAGTAACTCCTCAGATGGGTATGAGAAGCATCCTTTTCTCTCTGTACTAGCTGTGTACCGAGGACATCTTACCAGTAGGTGACTTCCTTTGCATTTTAAGCATTCAGAACAAGTCAGTGATATGCAATTGCTATCATTACTGAAAGGAGGCAATTAGCAGAGTGATTATGTACTCCAGGTACATAAAGCAGCTACAAGCTAAATGTTTTGCCGAATCTTTGACGTGAAAGATACATAGGAGGAAAGAAGTCATGTTTCCGAGATAACAGAAAGTAAGAGAAATGGATGGCGTGCTGGAGATGACACCTTGTTAAGCTTGACATTTTTAATAATTAAAAGTTATGACCTGTCATGCAGTGAGCTACCTACAGTAATTGGTTTCTAGCGATGGCGTGTTAAATAGAGGAGGAAATTAACAGCGTTTCTTCCTAAAGCACATTTTGATGTGATATTTTCTATGCATTAGATGTTATCATTTCAGTGTAACTTCCCCTGGTGCTCACCCAGGAAGTTAAATACTAGATCACCATGCTCAGAGCAGGTCTCCTGTGACAAACATTGCAAGCATAAGGTATTGGAGAGCCACCTCAATAAGGGCAGGCTCAGAGTCAGCTTCCCAGTAAATAGGTCCTGTCGTCTAGGCTCTGCTAAACTCTGATTCTGTGTGACGAGAAGTCATTTCTAAATTTGAAAGGCGTGTGAGGGCTATGATGAATTCAAATAACATGATGCTTATTAAGTGATTAGGATGTGAGGGTTCCAGAGAAATCTGTTTTTATTTGATTGGAAGCTAACATGGCAAAGGGATGTGGATGTGAATGTGGGTGTGTGTTTCTTGCTAAATTTATCTGAGGGGCAGCTGTTCTATAGCTCTCAGTGTTAAAGTTACAGAGAAGTGTGCGTGTGTTCGAAGACTCCAGAACCCCGTTTACTGGCGGTGCACGTAAGGCTTCACTAAGCAGACGCATCAGGAGCAAACCATTTGTGTTCACCAATCTGTCTCGGCAAGTCCCAGGGCCACTATCTCGCTAGAAGCCGCTGTGTGCTTTTGAAAGCATGAAATTAGTTTTATACTGAGCACATGGTTTCTCATTTAGCAGCTCTTTTTATGGTAATGGTCAGTTTCTGGTTTGCTGCCAGGATTTCCGTGTTGTGTCAGAACTGATTGCTTCTGCTAAGGTATCTTCTCTATGAGATGAAAAGGAAAAAGTGGGGGTGTGGGAAGAACCTAATTAAACCCTCAAGAGGAGACTCTTACCTTCAGGGCACATTGTCATTTCTCCAAAGTCCTTTATGCTGCTCACTTCAGGAACCACAGATGTTAAGTTGCAAACATGCACTACTATTGACCTTCTGTAATGCTCCCATCAAGGTAGCTGTGTTCTGAGATGTGCAGTGTTTGTTCCTGTCTTCGCTACTCATGGTGGCCACATTGTGCCTTCCATCACGAAGCTAATCTGTTTGCCTGGTAATGTATGCTCTGGTCCAGGGAGGGGAAGGTTTTCCACATTTTATATTTGCTATGAATGACCCATTCTTGGTTGTATGTATATGTACTCTGAGCATGTGAGCTAAGGCATCAAATTGGAATAACTAGAAGAGACATTAAAATTTTGAAAAATATCTTCTCATGCAATAACCTCATCATAAAATTTTGACTACAGCTGTATTTGCTTCCAAAGAAGGCTGATCAGTTTGATACCCCCCTTAGCCTTTTCTTTCCATCCAAAGGTGAAGGTCTTGGAAACAGAGGAGACCAAAATTATTGAACTATTTAAGAGAATAGTAACTTCTTATTATTATGCTTAATAAGAATTACAGTTCTTACAGTGTTTATTCTCTGGGGGTGGCAGTGGATTAAGTAGGTGCATTGGGGTGTACACTCTGGAATGCTGATAATTTACTTTTATCTCGTGCAGTCTTAACAATGGACCTAAAAAGACTTCTGACTCTTGAATTTTTGTGACTTTTTGAAATTATCCTTGAATTTTAGTTTAAGTGTTAACAACTGATTAAAGATTCATGCTAAATTGTTACTGTTGAAGTGCAAGAATAGATATGTGTTCTTTTAATTGGACCAATATTTTCTTATTTTAGATAAAGTATAATTTTAAACAATTTATTATTGCCTATTCTTTTGGGAATGTCATGTCACCAGGTGATTATCAGATTTTCAGAGGACTTTGTTTCAGATGTCAATCTACAAATAATAAATGTCTCCTATTTATCACTTCCGCAAAGCCCAAGAAACCAAATATATTTGTGGGCTGAGAATTAGAAGATAATAAGGGACTGAAAATTTCTCTTTGAAATTCATGATGACATAATGTGTTTAGTGAAGGAAAGCCTTTAAAGACATTTTAGAATGCCAGAATTTTTTAGAATAGGGAGATTTTCATATTATACATAATATAGAAAATTCAGAGGGGAAGGAAGAAAGGGATAATTTAGCATATTCCTTAAGTCTCAGTAGTAATTTTCCTTCTTATAAGTACCATAATTTAGGAAGTCATGAGGAAGTGATCCTCATGAATTTCAGTTGTCTACCTGCAACTTTTAAATTTTGTATCAAAGGTTGGCAATCTTCACTTGTTCATTAGCAGGTTTTAAAATAGTAACTTAAATACAGCAGATGAAGTAAATCTTTTTTCTTTGAGAACATGATTTCAAGACCAAAGTACTCTAAGTTCCTAGAACATTCACACTTGTAAGCACTGAGAAGTTAGTTTCGATGATTTAGTTTGTAGATTGTTTTGAGGTGTGATCCTCAGGTGAGGATGCTTCCATGAGGCTCTGAGGTGTGATCCCTAGGTGAGGATGCTTCCATGAGGCTGAGGTGTGATCCCTGGGTGAGGATGCTTCCATGAGGCTGTGAGGTGTGATCCTCAGGTGAGAATGCTTCCATGAGGCTAGGGTGTGATCCTGAAGTAAGAATGCTTCCATGAGCCTGGGAGGTGTGGTTCTCAGGTGAGGATGCTTCCATGAGGCTGTGAGGTGTGATCCTCAGGTGAGAAAGCTTCCATGAGGCTAGGGTGTGATCCTGAAGAATGCTTCCATGAGCCTGTGAGGTGTGGTCCTCAGGTGAGGATGCTTCCATGAGGCTGTGAGGTGTGATCCTCAGGTGAGAATGTTTCCATGAGGCTGTGAGGTGTGATCCTCAGGTGTGGATGCTCCCATGAGGCTGTGAGGTATGATCCTCAGGTGAGGATGTTTCCATGAGGCTCTGAGGTGTGATCCCCAGGTGAGGATGCTTCCATGAGGCCATGAGGTGTGATCCTCAGGTGAGGATGCTTCCATGAGGCTGAGATGTGATCCCTAGGTGAGGATGCTTCCATGAGGCTGGGGTGTGATCCTGAAGTGAAAATGCTTCCATGAGCCTGTGAGGTGTGGTCCTCAGGTGAGGATGCTTCCATGAGGCTCTGAGGTGTGATCCCCAGGTGAGGATGTTTCCATGACACAGTGGTTTTTGCCTGAAAGCTCTGTTTGCTCTCTTTCAGTCTTCTCATTGACTTTCTTTTCATTCTTCCCACTAACAAACTAATTGCCAGATTGATCAAATAAAAATACTTAGGACTTCTTGCTAAACTTGAAATTTAGCTAAAATTAATAACAATTTTCATGAATAATTAGCCATAACTTTTGGGTGATAGTTAAGCTAAAAATGGCTTGTTTGGCTGAAATTTAAATTTGTCCAGATGTCCTGTGCTTTCTAAGTAAGGTGTGTCTCATTTAGTAATGGCCTCTGTACTTGTTTCTGCAAAAGCCAAGATGGAGGCTTCCACTCACACAAAAGCAGTCCATTTCTACTGCTAGATTTTACATCTGAACACATCTCTCATATGTTACCATTTGAAAAACTTCAAACAGTTAAAACTGGGATTGTAGAATGGAAATCGTGAGGTATATGCAAGCTAATGACTAAGATAAATAAGTAAAGACAGCGCTGTAAACAGTGGATGTGAGTGACAACAGAACGACTAATACATTTTCGATTGTTTTACCTTGTCAGAACATTTCAAAGACTTTTTTACCAGTCAAGTTTGAAATCAATTAAGTTTTCATGGTCCTATTTAGGATACATCATAAAAGCCCTCCATGTCCTCTTCCCTATCCCTCCATTTGGCCTTTATTTAAATGTGCTTTACCTTTTTAATATTGGAACTCAATTTTTAACTGCCACGCCCCAGGTTTCTCAGAAAGACATAGAGACCTATGAATTTGACTAAAATGAAAATCTGTACATTCCTTTATTCAGCTCTCCATAGCAAAGTAAAATAAAACTATATTTGTTTCTACTATGTGTATCATATAATGACAAAATACTCAGGCAGATTTTTATTGGATTTTTATAGCAACTATATTACATATTTATATATAAATTGTACACATGCTAATCTGTTTACCAAAGCCCCATTCGTAGCCCTGAGCTACCCTGATTTTCACCTCACTAAACACAGCAGAGCATTGATTTGTCCTGGCTCTGAGTACAGCCTCCCTTCAGGAGAATAAAAGGGCTCTGTTCTGAGAGGCTTCATCTTACCTAAGGCTATATTGCAAAATACTCTCCTTGCTCAGCCCTCTGAAGCACCTTTCTTTTCCTTTCTCACTTTCTTATTTTTTTTTGAAATATCTCCTTTTTGTATAAATAATTCCTGTAGTAGTGAATACTCATTAGTATGTAATTTACTTCTCAAAGTCAGGAAAAAAAAAAGTAGAGTGAACTTCAGATACCATAAAATAAATCTGTGTTAGGATAGCTTGCAGTTATTTAATGGCTAAGATAAGAGAAGTTATTTGGAGTGATTTCTTTAAACTTTCTGATCCCAATCTAAAAGGTCACCTCAGCTATATGTCAATCATGTGACATGTCCAACCAGGAAACCTATTTTGAGCCCAAATTGATAAGTTAAATGTAAGTGCACTTAACCTAAGTTTTGGGAATGACTGTATACTGCCATTGTAATAAAGTATTGTTTAGTAAGCCAGATCTTCGCTGAATTAAATACACCCCCTAAGTGATCTAATGTATTTCTCAGTGTCTATTTCATTTGGAGGACAGTGTTTTACTTCCATTTTTCTATCTATTTACATATCTGATATCTTTGCTTGCACTCATAAATCTGTTTTCTACTTTCCCCCTTGAATTTAACCTAGTCATAAATGTTACTTTGTTATGCATTCCTTTCTCTAGTTGTTGAAAATAGGATTGGTGGCCTTTTGTAGAAACTAAACTATGCTCTTTGGGAAACTCTTCTGATTTCTCTTTACATTAAATGTTCCTCTCCTCCAGTTCCCAAGTTGTCTCCAGTGTCCTCCCACCTAGTTCAGCCATATTTGGCTGCAGGGTATGTTTTTTATGGCAAAAAAATAAAAAAAGTGAATCCATGACTCTGTGATCTAACTTTCACTCACTGACCCTCTTCCAATTATTTTTGAAATTTGGAAAGAGACTGATTAATAGTTTGAGTGCCTAGTTTTAAAGACTATTTCAGTTAACTTCCTGCAAACTGTGTGTTGTGGTTTGATTGTGCAGCCAAAGTTCAAAATATTAGAAACTTCATCTCTAATGCAACAGCATTGGCAACTGGAGTCCAATGACAGGTGTTCAGGTGATAGATGCTCCGCCCTGAGGAATAAATGAACGCCATGAGTAAAGGGTGTGAGTGAGGCTGTGAGTTCGCCTTCTTGTTCCATTGCTATGTGATGCCTTCTGCTACATTATGACTCAGCAAAAAGGCCCTCACCAGATGCAGCCCTCCAGAACTGTAAGAAATGAATATTTGCTCATTACTAATTACCTAGTTGTAGATATTCTGTCAGAGGAGCACAAAATGGATTGAGATAAGGTGTGTGTAAATGTGTGTGTATGTGTATATATGTATGTATCATATGCAAATAGCAATAAAATAACATTAGATGTATTCTCTAGCAAGTTCCTATGTTGTCAGAGGTTAGGACCCTTCTGTCTTTTGTTTGCTAGCAGGGAATCTGCAACACTGTGAGGAAGTTTAGGCGAATGATCCTTGATGAGAATTCATACTTGGTATATGTCAATGTCTATGATATGCTAGTTTTAGGTGTTTTGTTATTGTTATTATTGTTATTTTTTCCTGATTCACTCTCTGTACCCAAAGTGCACCTGGCCATATGAACTCGGGATTCTCAGGTTCCAGCACTGGGGGCCTGGTCATTACATTTTTTATGTTACCAAGCCAGGGTGATAAAAGGGAAACACAAGGAGTATAAGTACTGATATATTTTTTTGAATATGAGAAAGGAATTGTGTTACATTTCGAACCTTTTCCTCCTTCTGACAAGGAATGGTGGTATTTTTTTTAAACTTTGGAGGGTTGTGGGTTCTAGAGACGGCCAGGATTAAGCAGATTAAAAAAATTATGAGTCCACAGGAGGTTTTTACTAACTTTTTTATATGCTATGTACTACACAATGGGTGATATTATGTTCATAATACACTGGTTAGCTTTGTCTAACTGGAACTTTAGATTTTATATAACTTAAGTACATGATGGGCTGAGGATAAAATCATCCATGTTGTCTACACATTTTTCTAACTTCAGGGCAGTGAGCAGCGGATGCCACTCTGGTAGCATTAGAAGCCCTAAAGTGGGTTAGAAATATGAATCATGCTTCAATAGGGGAGCATGGCGGTTATCGCTAACACACATCTCTGGGTTCAGCTACAACAGGCTAAGCCAGCTTCAGATCGCTATCAGCAGATTTCATCTTCCTTTTTCATGGAATGCATGTGGTAAGTGGTGTACATTATAGGACTTAGAAATAACAGTAGAAATAAATAACCTCCAAGCAAATTTTATACTCTACTGTCTACGCATATAAACTCAATGCTTGTGATCACCCAATAAAGAAATCAAAGGAAAGAAAAGTACAAAGAGTTTAACTTAACTGTCAAAAGTCATCGAGGTAGTTAAGACTTTGAGGTAAGGGAAGGGAGGTCCAAGGTTTTAACCAGGACCTTAGACGGTCTCAGGAAGAGGATTCACAATGTCTTCATTGATATTTTGTTGTGATAGAGAATTCACTGGATTGAGCTAATTGAACACCTGTACCCAAAGTGCACCTGGGCCCTGTGAACTCAGGTGATCTGCAGTGACGAGGCTCCAACCCTGATGACCTGGTCGTTACATTTTTCATGGTACCAAGCAGCATGGCCAAGAGCATTGAGTATTTTGGTAAGAAGACTTTATGAGGAGATTTATTATATGAAATAGTGACAGGTCTTTTTCTTTTCCTTCCTTCCTTCCTTCCTTTCTTTTTTTTTAGCTCTTAGGTAAAATTACTGTTGGTGAGTAAAGAACATTCCAAGAGCAGCATGTGAAGGTGAAAGGATTACTTTTTTTCTTTTTGAGCAGGTATATTTCCTTGACTGGTGTTACTAAACAAAAGTAGATTGTGACTTAGATGTGAGTAAAGGAGGTATAGGACTTGGCTGGATGGTGACAGTTGATGACTGTCCAACCTCACGCTTGATGATTATGTGAGCACATTAAGTTTAAAGGCAATACTAAGTGGTCATTTGTTCAGTATATTAGTTCTGCTTCAAGGATCTGAGTGTTGCGAGAATGGCTCTGGGCCAGGCAAAGCTGAGCTCACTCTCTGAGTCATGAACTCATCTAGGTCCATATTTTAGTTTCCTTATCAGCAGAGCAAGGATGATAATAGACTACAAGAATAATGGACTTTCAGTAAAGATTGAGTGAAAACGGCAAGGTCAGGAACACTGGGAAGAGTATTGTATGATCACAAGGTATCATTGTAAAAGCTGAAGGGTTGCCAAACAGCGACTTTATGGTGTGGCATGTGACAAAGATTCAATAAATGCAACTATTATTTTTATTATTTTCAAATTATTCTTTTTCTGTTATAATCATCTTCTAGAAAAATTCAGGTCTGAAGGATAAACCCTAAAAGTCCTGTGTTGATGGGAGGCACGGGGCTGGAGCTCAGGAGACCAAGAGGATGGACCAGGAAGTGAGGCGTTGGGTTGGTTGGAGGCAGGAGTGGGAGCTTCTCAGAGGAGCATTGGGGATTTGAATACGCCATTTATTTTCACGCATTGTTCTATTCAATCCCTACCATATTCTGAGAAGCAGGGAAGGAAGAATTTGCTCATCACACTGATAATAGATTAAGGATAAGGACCACAGTGCTTTCTACAACCCCTTTGCCCACACACTCAGCAGTTTCCACCCATCACATTGGCTTCTTTTGCCCAGTCTGGGTGGGTGTAGCTTATGTGTGTTTGATGGAGGATTTGTCAACAGAGATTGTAAACAATATGATGAAGTTCACACTTAAAAGCAAGATGTCAAAAGGGAATGTGGTTAGTGAATTTCACTTATTCCAGGGGAAACGGTGCAAAGTTTTCTTGCTGATCAGCAGAAAGTACTGCCATGGCTCAGTAGGTAAGAGCACCATCTGTGGAAGCATGAGGACCTGAGTTCCATACCCAGGACCCACATGGAGAAAAAGCCAGCATGGTCGTGCATGCCTGTAACTGGAAGCTGAGGGGACAGAAACATGAAAATTGCTGGAGCTTTTTGGTCAGCCAATCTTACTGAAAAAATGCCAAGCTCTAGGTTCAGGGAGACAGGAGAGCAACAGAGGAGAATACCCAGCACCCTTCTCGGGCCTCCCCACTTGTGCACATGGGGCACACACATTTGTACACACATGTGTATCCACATACACACGAGTGTGCCCACGCAGTGGACACAAATAAGACAATGGTTTAATACGGTTGGAATGATTTAAAGCTCCAAGCAGCCTTACCAGTTGATGATGTTAACATTAGTATCACATTTTATTGTATCTGACTGTGCAAAGGGCTTTCTCTGTAACATAATTAACTGTCCTTGACATACCTGATGCTAAAGGTCACGCTTCTTTCCCAGGGTTTAACACATTCAGTACTTAGCAGGAATCACCACATATTAAAACGTCAGTGGTCCTATGATTTGGGGGAGAAGCAAGGTAGGAAGATAAGTTTGCACTTTGTTGATCAAAAAAAAAAAAAAGATTTGAGAGGCTGGCGAGGTGGATAAAGACACTTGCTTGCAAAGCCGCTTGCCTGGGTTCAGGTGTCCCAAGCCACCCACATAAGCCTGACATGGAAAGTGGCACAAGCTTCTGGAGTTCATTTGCAGTGGTGAGAGGCCCTGGTGTCCCCCTGCCCCACCACACAAATTAAATAAAAGAGCCAGGAAACTACATCTGTCTCAAAACACAAGGTAAACAGCAATTGCAGAAGACATCATATACCACACTGTGGTCTCTACAGGCATGTATGCATGTGCCTACAAGTGCGCACACACAAACATACACACACACACACACACACACACACACACACACACACACACACACGGGTCCGTATATGCACATGCAAAAAGTTTTACTGCAAAATGGGTGGAGAAAAGATGTGATTTTCCCCCGTATTTATTGTAAATAATTTGATACATTGCATGAGCAAGTCTTATGGTGGCATCCCCATTTCCTTCCTCCCCGTTCCCAACCTGCTGGGGGCCTTCCTATGTGGGCTTGCTGGACCAGTCCATGGGATAGTGGGTTATGGATTGTACCAGAGGTAGCCAGATTTTTTTCTCTCTCTCCTCAAACATGGCTCTTATAATCTTTCCACCTCCTCTTCTGCTCAGATCCCTGAGTCATGGTGAGTGAGTTTTATGTCTGCTTTACTGTTGATGTCTAAGGAATCTCTGGATTTCTGCTTTAGATTGTGTTGGATATCCTTAGTGTCTGTCTCTATTATCCTTTCACAGGTTATCTGATTTGCTTTGCAGGTAGGTCTCTTGCTCATTAAGATACAATGTTTTAAAATATGTTGTAAACAAAATTATAAGGTCTCCCAAACAAGTACCAAGTAGAGAATTTTATAAATTGAATAATTGCATACTCTTACTTTTACTAAATCTAGTTTCTAAACATTAATTACAGATTCATCTAATCTGAGCCTTTATTTGTAAGCCATCATTGCACTATCATGATTTTTTACTGGAATTACATGTAGTTTTCTTTTATTACATGTAAATATGGTTATATAATATTTAAAAGGAACAAACAAGGTCTATTTAAGGAGCCTGCTGTTTCCCATAGTTAACTGTTATACTTGGATAGTACACATATTCTATTGTAATATTAACCACACTGCATATCATTTATTTTTAAATACCTTCTTCCTAGAATGTGAGGATCTTAGGAAGGGGTCTGTTTCCTGATCCTTTCAAATATGTGACCCTAAATACAACAACTGGCATGTAGTAAATAATATAGTTAAAGCATTGATTATAGGGTAGGACACATGCAGACTGGATCTGTGAATACTTGTGCAAGACTCAATAAATTACTTGAAACTTCTGTTTTCAAAAAGACTCTTTAGTTGAAATTATGGTGTCAGTTCTCTTATCTTAACAGATAAGGCCAAACTGTATGATAATAAATGAGTTAGTGCATACACACAGGACTCTAGTACATTGTTGACAAAATCTAGATTGATCCATGCATTTATAGTTTAATTGTCATTTAATGTGACAAGAACTGTTAAATATTAATGTGTCAGTAATGTTATTTGAGATAGGAAAATATACAAATAATATCTGCAGGTCATTTTAAATTTTTCTGGGGAGACATGAACTAATGTCTGTTCTCCCCAGACGGGGCGCTGACAAACCAAGGATATGATTTAAATCCAGCTTGGTGAACCAGTGAGTTTATTTGGCTCACTTGCAGAAGCTTGGGTTAGGAGTCAAAGGTGAGGGGCAGGTGACCTCATGACAGCTGTATCACAGAAAAAGCCCCATCCTGTCTATCGTGGGGGAAGCCCTCCAAAAGGCTGCATAGATGGAGTTCAGCTTTCAGCTAACCTTCCACCTCCTGGATTCTCTAGTACTGTCAAGACCACAGCTGGGGCAGAATTACAAAGAGCTGGGAGGGGGGCACAGGAGGGCATGGCCAGAATCTCAGGTAAGGTCTATTGACCCCTCCCATGCCTTCTTCCTATGAGGGAATCCCAACAGGCCTGATCTTGTGGAATTCAAATGCAGGTAGTCTTAGCTGCTATGCTCAGAGGGCAGCATTCCACACTACCACAATAGATGATGGTAATAACTATGGCTTATCTGTGGTCTATGATATTATGAAGTAATTTAAAATAATAAGATACATCTGTGAAAACTGATATGAAATAATGTGTGAGGTAAGAAGCAAAATAAGCAGTGTCCCAAACAAAACATATATTGCTTGTGTAAAAATTTGTTTGTGTTTTTAATGTATATTCATATATTACACTGAGAAGGAAAAGAAGGAAGAGAAAATGAATATATTATTTTATAAAGGGCCATGAGGCTGTGTTCAAAGTGGAATTACTTTTAACTATATAAATATTTCATTGTCTTAAGTGGACATATTTAACCCCTTGTACTTCTGAATTTTTAGCATGCACTTTGTCTAAAAAGTAATAAATATATTTAAATGAAAAAGGAATATGAATGATGCAGAAAGTGGAGGGAATATAGAAGGAATGTGATGTTATCAAAACTTACTGGTAAAATCTTGTAGGTTTACTGGGTGATGGTTTTATGGTTTTGAGTCACAGATAATGAAGAGGAAAAGACAGAACAGAGGCTCTCCTACCCTGTAACTGGATGGTGACCAGTCTGTTGACTTTGTCCCCTCATGAGGATGCTCCTTGAAAGGTCCAGGTGACAAGCTGGTGTTTGGTCAATCCTGAGCAGGCGCTGTCCTATTTCTGTAGGACCATGTCCAGATTCTTCATGTCCAGATTTAGCCTGCTTGATGGTGCATGTGTATCCTCGGTGCCTGCTGGGAAGGTGCTCGCCAGGCATTCGTGAGTGTGGACAGTCACCTGAGGTCCTTCCCATCTAACTTGTCTTATGTGTGCCTGAAACCAGCAGGCTTGGGGCACCTTAGCATTAAGATGGAAATGAAACTCTCTGAAGTGTCTCAGTATAAGTCACGCTACCGTATAAAAAGGCAACAATCACACTAAAATAATAGTTAAGCTTTCCTTAAACCTTAGACCTGCAAAAGGAACATTTAGTTCTCCATGGAGCCAAGCTTATCTTTGCACAATGGATCTGCTGTTTCATCATAGCACTGTTATCACACTGGATGATTTTACATATAACAGCCTCCAAATCTAAGAACCCCAAAGTAGTGATCCCACATGGAACAACAGCCCTAAGATCTTATATTTCCAAGGGAGGATTAACCCATTTCACAGTTTCACAATGCTGTGTTTCATAACACTGGGCAATCTTCCCTCTGGGGTTGTTATAAAGTCATGCTGACATGATGGAGACTTTGCCATGAATTTTCTTGCTTCTTGGAGTTTCATGCTAATTTCAATGTTAGTTTAGCGCATTATTTTTATTTTATAAGTTCAAAAGCCCAATCATGCAAAAATAGGAGTGATTTCATTTTTTGCATTCAACATTTCTTTGCAGAAGTATGCCATAAAAGATGGGCTAATACTATCAACGGCTGACTCTGACTACCTAGGTGTGTTCCTTCTAATTGCTTCCTTTAAAATATTATTTTGTATTAATTATAACAGGTTTTATCCTCTTTTATCCCCAGCTCTCATTACCCTGAAGGCTCTCCTCAGTGGGGTTACGGTGTTCACTGTGAGGTCATGAAGACCTCAGTCAATCCCTGAGTGGAACTGGGCCTCAGGATACTCCTACCCACTCTGTGGCTCTTGCAATCTTTCCGCCTCTTCTTTCGCTAATAGGCAGATCTTAGTGTGAAGATTAGTGCCAAATGCTGTTCTGTAGGTCTCATATCTGGAGAACAGGAAAGCTGTGAGAAAGTGTTAGAAAACAGTGTGGACAAAGCCGAAGCAGGAAAGCTGGTCTCTAGGGTGCAGTGTACTAGTCTCTGTAACCATCAGAGCTCTGGCCTTGGGTTAAACTCAATAGGAAGAGGTTTCTTTCTTTCTTTTTTTTTTAAGCACTACTTATGTCCAGGTTCCACCATGCTCAAGGGTTTAATTTTTGTTGTGCTGAGAATTGACCCCAGGGCCTTGTGTATTCTAAGCATTCACTGAGAAAGCTCACACTTCCACCCTGATTAATTAATTCTGGATCAATTACAGGCATGGGTGTTCTTAGAAGCCCTTGTGTTTGTTCTAAAGCCACCTTTGAGAACCAGTAGCTGAAGAGGTTTGCACTCTGTCAGGCAGTCTTTGAAAGAAGCACCCCAAATGGATGTGCAGAAACTTGAGGGTGAGATGAGAGGCCACAGAGGCAAGATTCGTCATTTAGCATCAACTTTCACATAGGTTTCAGCCCAGTCCTGACTCCTGTGTGGCCAGTTCCCTGGCTGTTCATCTCAACTTTCTCATATGTAAAATGCTCCTGTCAGGGTTTGTGTGAGGGGCAAATGAAATTAACTCTGGCCGAGAGCCAGGTACAATGCTTAAAAGAATCGCAATTATGGGAAGTAATCAAAGCAGCCTGGATGAGAACAATACCAGCCGGATCTGAATGCATAGGTTGACAGCGAATGTATGCATATTTTGATGAAGAACTAGATCTTTTCAGTCAAGAAAATACATAATGGATAAAATCCTAAATCTATTTGAATTACTAATATCCACAATAAAGTTTTGGTCATATTTCTATAGTAAAAAGAAACAATACTCAATGGACTAGGTTTATAACTTTCACTGCCTTAGGATATGCTGGTCATTGTGGAAAACCAGCATAGAATGGGAATTCTTTCAAACTCAATCACACTTTGTATTTAAGCTGTTGCGCTTTTTTTTTTCCATCCTTTGTCTTTGTAGCATAAAATTTATTGCTTCTCACTAAACCTCCTGTCTATGAATTCCTTTTCTAATCATTCACTTACTCGTCTGTCACATACTTCTTCAGAAGCCTTTGTTAAGCACAGGTTTGGTGTTCATTTCTTCATTTATCAGGAAAGAAGTAAAAGCCAATATATACACGAACTCTGTTGCAGTAATTGATTTGTTAGTTAATTAGTGGTTGTGAAGCATTTTTCTTACAGATGGAGTGTTTTAACTTAAGTCTATGTTTCTAAGTACTAGAGGGAAGATTTCAGAGAATATTACATGAGTTCCACAGGAAAGGAAGCGAGTTGTACTCATGTGACAGAAAAAAAAACTAACAAATAGGCAGCAGTAGGTCATAGGGTCTAGAAAGTCAAACTGAGGCCTGGAATATTCTTGGTAAGAAGAGGTCAACATTTAACTGCTCCTGTATAGCATTGCACCCACTGCATGGAAAATAGTGTCCAGGCTAAGAGGATCCAGAGGAGCCGATTTAAGGTTCTTAGGAGTGGTCTGTTGTCCATGTGGGACACTCTGAAGTGTTACTAATATCAAGCAGGCATCCAAGGCACAGATTCATCACTGCCTCCAACTGGCCTGTGTGCTCATTCCAAGTAGGCTCGAGTCAGTCTTGCAGTTTTCCCCCTGCAGTGTCAAGTTGATAGGATTAGAACCCAGATTGTCTTCACTCAGTTAATAAGAGCAAGCCTACTCTTGTGACAGTGCAGTGTCTAACCCCTCACTTTTCTCAGAGCTGATTGCTATATGACCCAATATTCCCATATTTAGAATATTGGAGAAGATGAGTACTTCATGTAAGCATTATGTATGTATGCAACCTGAACAATGCAAGAGAGACCAGAGAAGATTTCCTAGTAAATAGCATATCTCCAAACTTGAAAAACATTATTGGGGATCACCCCCACCCCTGGGAACCCCCTTCCTTTTTATGGGGTTCCAAAAATGAGAGCTCTGTCTTCTTTCCTGCTCTTAAAGCTCTAAAATACTCTGGAATAAAATCTTTCTAAACTTAAAAAAAGGAAAGAAAAATGAAAAAAGAAAGAAACTACAAGATTGGCTCTTTGGATTTTCTGTTGAGAGGTTTGCAACTGCTTATGAATTCCATTCTGAGAGCAATTTCAATGGTTAAGATTCTATTCCCTGGGAATTTCCATCTAGACCGGGTGCATCTCCAGCTGTCTTAAATTGTGTTTAATCACCAGGAAAGTTCTACTGATTGATGTTAGTGACATTTGCTTGATTACTGCATTTTTACCTGTTTTTTTTTTGTTATTATTATCAGCATGTCCTAGAAATTAAATATTTCCTTTTGGGATTTTTCAGGAAACTTGAACTAAAAAGAAAGTTATTTTTTTCTTTCTTCCTTTTTTTGTGTGTATAGAATATTTTTATTAGTTTTTTATTTGAGTTTTGATTCCATATTTTATGTAAACTAGATTTTCCTTGAAGTCCTGTTTTCATGCTGCTATGTGAGAATTTAACCTGCTCTTTATCCAGTAATCATTTTAGTATAAATTATATGAATCTTTAAAAAATTACTTTGGATTTGGTTTTTAAGAAAAAGTTAAAGGCATGTGACCAACCCTAATTTTTAATAGTTTCATGACTTGATCTCTCATCAGGAATTTATAACCTGGCTTTAAAAATGTAAATACATAAAATGACACTGCATTTTTTAAGAATATTTTCACATTGCTTTTGTAGTGTTGTTTTATTCTGTCCCAGAGCCTTTGCTATCATGAATTTACAAATGTCATCATTACCAATGAAATAAAGTAGCTTGCCTACCATCATTAAGGATGACTGAGGACTCAGTTCTTCTGGATGTACAACATAACAAGACCAAATAATTGAAAATTTAAAGGTAACAGGTCTCACTCTAGCCCAGGCTGACCTGGAATTCACTATGTAGTCTCATGGTGGCCTTGAACTCAAGGTGATCCTCCTACCTCTGCCTCCCAAGTGCTTAAACATTTTTTTTGTGTGTGTGTATGTGAGTGTGTGTGTGTGTGTGTGTGTGTGTGTGTGTGTGTGCGTGTGGTGTTCACATGTGTTGGTGCAGATGTGTTAACTCTGTGTGCACACATACAGAGGCCAGATGACAACTTTGAGCATCCTCCTCTGTACCCAATCTGTAACTTTCCTAGAGACGGAATCTCTCACTGAAGCACGAGCTGCCATTTTGGGCCAGACTGCCTGCCAGAGAGCCCAGAGTGTCTCCATTTACTGTCCCCTCACCCCCCAGTATGGGTGGTTATAGGTATCTGTGGCTAAACCCAACAAGAGTTTTTTGTTGCTGTTGTTATTTTTAAAATATTTGCATGTAAAATAATGCTGTTGTCTTTTGGGCCAAAAGTGATTGACTATGAGAAAGATTTATGATCCAAAGCCACAAATTAGTTTCCTTTGAGATCAGAGAAGATTGAGGGCATTCGGGAGGTATGGCAGTTGACATGAGTGAGTTATCATTCCCACTCATGGGTATGTTCCACATGGGACAGACATGTGATGGAGGAATACCAGGCAAGAGTAGACTCTGAGACCCCAGTAAGAAAGTCCTCCAAAAGGAGGAATTTGGATTTTATTAGTTTTGTTTTGGTTTGGTTTTCAAGGTAGGGTCTAACTAGCCCAGGCTGACCAGGAACCCACTCTGTAGTCCCAGGCTGGCCTTGAACTCACAACAACCCTCCTACCTCTGCCTCCCAAGTACTGGGATCAGATTCATGCGCCATCACATCAGGGTGTTTGTTAGTTTTTGTTATTGTTGTTAGTGGTGGTAGCTTTTTGGTTTTTGCTTTAGTTTTCCTGCCTCCTTCCCTCCCTTCTTTCATTCTTTCCCTCCCTTCCTCCCTCCTTCCCCCTCTCTCTCATTCTCTTTTTCTTTCCTTCTTTTCTTTCTCTCTTTCTTTCCTTCTTTTCTCTTTCTTTCTTTCTTTCTTTCTCTCTCTCTTTCTTTCTTCCTTCTCCTCCTTCTTCTTCCTCTCTCTCTCTTTCTCTCTCTCTTCTTCTCTCTCTCTTTCTTTCTCTCTCTCTCTCTCTTTCTTTCTTTCTTTCTTTCTTTCTTTCTTTCTTTCTTTCTTTCTTTCTTTCTTTCTTTCTTTCTTTCTTTCTTTCTTTCTTTCTTTCTTTCTTTCTTTCTTTCTTTCTTTCTTTCTTTCTTTCTTTCTTTCTTTCTTTCCAGGGGTCTCCTTATGTAGCCCTGACAGTTCTCAAACTCACATCAATTCTGTCTCAGCTTCCTGCATGCTGGAATTGCAGGTGAGCGAGCCACCATTTCCCACTCTTTTAGTACTCTTTAAGAATCATTTAAGCTGGAAAATTCTAGGGGTAGTTTCTCCATGACTTATAATTCATTCTGGAAATTGACTGTATTCACAGTTTAAAGAAAGAGAAAATGTGTAATGATTTTGATTTTCTACAGCATTAGCTGCTCTAAGAACATGAGGGTTTAAATGAGAAATGACTATTCACTTAACTGTACTCAGAGTGTAGTCGTGTGCATTTTACTCAGGAAAATTTGTCATTGATTTTCGTCTGAGTCAAACCCTGCAGAAGGAACTTGCCCTCCCACAGTAAGAATGAGCTGCGCTCCTTTGAGAATTCAGGGTGCTATTGTGATGCTCTTCAGAAATATTGAAGTGCCCGTATTGTTTGTCATCAGTATTCATGCATTTTACTACGATCCTTTTTATAGACTTCACAAAAATGCCCCAGTGATGTGATTAGTCACCCAGTGAAAACCTGCTGCCTCTAAGCTCATCTGGGCATCTGCTTCCAAGGGAGATTTCCCCCGCACTGTAAACAAGGCTTTTCTGTCACTTTATGGTTGTTTTGATGTGCACCATATGGCTTAAATATATAGAATTTAGGTGTGACACGATGCTTTTCGATGGAGGTTATTCAAATCAGCTTTTGTTTGGTCATGTTCATTGGTTATATTTTAAATAATATGATTTTGTAATTTAGCCTTATATTTATATAATTCTTAGTTTCCATAAAATATGTGTAAGCTGAAAGGCTGTTTGATTGTCTACTTAAGTAGATTATAAATCTTTTAGATGGTTTCCCATGATTTTCAGATATAATGTTCTCAATTATATGGTACTCTTCCTAAGTGTATCATTGTCACAATATCCTAATATTGCTTAGATAATACCAATTTCCTTGAAAATTCTGTGAGCCATAGTTTATTAACTTATTATATATTGTTCTAAAGTTAACTTTTGGAAGATAAAAGTGAAGAATATTTTACATAGGATAATTCAGGCTTAAGTTTAAATAAACATTGAATTCCTAAAAGTAAAATCAGAAATTGATGAATTATCTAATCTAATATCCTGCTGCTGCTGCTTCCCTCAAACCATTTTGCAAGGCAACACTGATCTAGTCATTTTTTTTAGAGGGAGGGGTATGCCCCTAAAAGGGGCCTAAGTTTATTTCAGTTATTTTGGAAAAAAAAGTTAAAGATATAGAAACATGATTAGATTAATGGCATGTTGGATTATATCTTGTCTTTTAAAAAAATCTTAATTATGAATAAGTTTATCCATTGTATAGGCAAATCTTGTGAATGTGTCCTGTTTCCCTCCTCTCCACTAATCTAGTCTTAAAGTCAAGTGTTTCTTTAACGCATTTAAACCAAACACCATCACCCAGGTGTTCCATAGAATATACATATGATACACCCCTTGGACCACAGGATTAATGTTCTAAAATGGAACAGTGCATTTATGCAAGCAGTGATGTGGAATATTTGGGTAGAAATGAATTCTGATTTCCATTTTTCATTAATTGGCTTAATTTTCAGTTGGACTAAACATATCTGTGGTTTAATTTCTTCATCTTTAAAACAAGAAAAATGAAACCTTCTATACAAACTCAAGAGGGCCACACTGTGCATACTGCATAGTGTTATGGCTATACGGACCTTCATCAGGATGGGGGCAGGGAGGAAGGAAATGTGAATGCCATCCCAAGACTTGTTCATAATGTGTTTCTAATTATTAACAATAAATAAGTTTTAGAAAAAGATATTTGTAAAGCACAGAGGCAGTATTATGACTGAGGGATTTGATTAGGTGCCCCTCATAAACTTGCGTGTTTTGAATGCTTGGTTCCCCAGCTGGTGGCAAGTTGGGAATTGGAGCTTTGCTGGAGGAGGTGTGTTTTGGGGGTGGGCTTATGGGTGTTGTAGCTAGCTTCCCTTGCCCGTGATTGGCTCATTCTCATGCTGCTGAGGAGGTGATATCCAGCCTCTGCACATGCCATCTTTTCCCCTACCATCATGAATCTTTTTCTCAAGACTGTAAGTTAAAATAAACTCTTTCCTCCCATGAACTGCTATAGTTTGAATGTTTTGTGCCAGCAATAAGAAGGTAACTGCAACAATTACTAATACTATAGTTCACAATTTCTCAGACATTTCTGTTTTATAATACTGGATTTTGCTGTCATGAAATGAGGTAGAAATTTTTGAATAGGAGCAAAAAGGGAGGGACTTGTAATGAAAACACTAAACCTTATTGTGTTTAATTAAGGCCATACCATGGACCAACCATGATACAGTGTTTTGTGTAATCACATTTAATGTTTCAAAGCTAACATCCCATACCCTCATGATCAACAAAAGTCACTAAGTCACATAAGCAACAAGTGGAGGAGGTAGAAATAAGATTCAGGTCTTCTCTAACTGTGCCTGGGAAAGGACAGGAGGAGATAGAATGAGAAGACCTAGAGAAGTGTATGTCATGTAATAGAAACACAAATGGAGGCAGGAAGGCAGTCTCCTACCTGAAACCCCAATTAATGGTGACGATACAAGACATTTTCATGAAAGGGAAGGTGAAGAACACCCGAGGTGTTACTAACACACCACTCCTTGTTTTAGACTTGTGTTCCATACTTGTTGCACAGGAAGTCAGAAGGTTGCTATGGAGAGAGTTATAATGACAATAATCTTATCCACAAGAATACAAAAGTAAGGTGTCACCAATTTGCTCTGACAAGCTCGTAGAAGCCATGGCTCTCAGACTTCCTTCTGAGAGCACTGTGTGTCTTCTGTAAAGCCATAAGGGAAACATCCTCCTTGTCTTCTATTTCCCTACTTGCATTTAAAAAAAAAAACCTGTGCAAAGGTACACACAATTATCTGAGGCGCTTGGATGGATACATCTCAATAACTGGAGCATAATTCCTGCTCTCCAATGCTTACATATTATTTTTTCAGCTGTTCTCAATTTGCATGGTATTCTTTTTGGTAAACGTCTGTGCTTCCACTTGTCAGTTTTACACCATTTCTTGTCGATTTCACACAGTAGAGCAGTGTGAAACTGACAGCCAGAGCTGGAGAACAGAGAACATTAAGACTACATACCAAAAATATATTGTGAAGAAACCAACACCTTAATTTATAGCATGCAGAAAAACATGCTAAAAATGAGTTTAAAGAGAAACTCTGAGTGTGCATGTGCACACATATACATATATACATGTAAGCATTCATATATGTATATAGGTGGTAATTTTAAGATATTTGAAACTTTTTTTATTGACTACACAAGGTATGCTATAGGAATATTTAGTTAACAGTGTTTCATTTGTAATTAACCTTTTCACTAGAAATCTATAGCTCTCCTAGGCTGGAAGAATTTCACTTGACATTTTAAAATACTTAGGTGTTTAGGAATTAGATTATTTTGATTTAATAGTATATACCGAATCTTTAATCACACAAGTTTCTTTCCTTAATATGATGCAGTTTAAAAAATATATTTCTATGTAGTTCCTGATCTAATAGATGAAATTAAGTATTCATTAAATTTAATCAATGTTGTAGTTTCCTATGGATATACAATGATATTTATTTACTGAAATGCTCATTTATATATATGTGTGTTATGAAAATTTATCTAAATTATATATGTGAATGTCTACGAGTAATGAGTAAAATTTGAAGTTTCTTTAGAAATATGCCTCAACTTTGGAAACATGCTTGTATTATAGCAAAACTATAAATAGCTTAAATTATTAAAAATCATATGTTAAGAATATTTATACAAATAAGTTGTCCATGTTTGAAGGAACTGGTCTACACATCAAATATGATAGATCCATTCCTATTTCCCCTTCCTTCCCAGCTTATGGTCTAGAGAGCATTATTTATTTGAATTTGACTGATGGGATCAAAATAATTATCGACCTTTTAAAAAGAGCTTCCATTTCAATATTTCTATCCTGCAAAGTATTAACCTTAGCTTCATCTGCTGGTGTTAAACTGAAATTGCATTGAAATAATGTCCACTAAATATGATTTCTAACATTATAAACACTGTTCAGAATCAGTCTGTATGAATGCTTTTCTATTACACAAATCCTCACAAATAATTTTCTGACATATTTATTAGGGGTGTTTAAGGTTTATTTCTTCATGGGACAAATCACAAATCCATTCTCCCATGGCAGTGATATCTTTAAATTTCCATATCTAAAATACTATTTTTTGAGAAGCAATTCAATTGAACCTTCACACAATGTCTTTTAATATTGTGGATTTTGTTCTCATCAGACATGTAATCAGAATTCTTTTTTTTTCCTAGTCACTTTAAATGGTTCTTTTAAATTTTCACAGAGACAAGATTACACTAACTGATAATACTTGGACACACTAGCTTTTATGTAGTATATGATCATTTGTGAGGAGCAGATTTTGCCTTTTTATTGTTTGAGGTGCACTCGGTAACCAAGTGAATAAACTTACCTAATTAATGTATTAAAAACAAAGTATTTTTAAAATATAAAGCATATAATATGTAAAGAGTCTATGAAACACAGGTGTAGTTTCGAAAAAGTAAGCCAAATTATCCATCTACCCAGTGTTGGATTCAAAAATAAAACTTGCTTTAGATGCTTCACTTCTTCAGTCCCCCAAAGCAATTCTGCTCTCCAGTATTGTCGGCTTAACTGTAGAGCTTACCACTAAATATATGCTAACCTCTAAGTATATTTTATGTGGGCCTCCTATCACATTCTTATCCACTCACATGATTTTTGAGATGCACACATTTTAATATGTAGCTGTAGTTCTTTCATTTTGTATCATTTTATATTTTTTTGTCCTATACTCTAACATCCATTCTATTGCTGGTGCACATTTGGGCTATGGCTCTTCTTTCTCAGTTTTTTTTAAAAAATATTTTTATTTATTTATTTGTAACCGAGAGACACGCATACACAGAAATAGAGGGAGAAAGAGAGAGAGGGAGACAGAGAGAGAATGGGCGCACCAGGGCCTCTAGCCACTGCAAAGGAACTCCAGACACAGGTGCCACTTTGTGCATTTGGCTATATGTGGGCACTGGGGAATTGAACTGGAGTCATTAGGTTTTGTAGGTGAGCGTCTTAACCACTGAGCCATCTCTCCAGCCCCTTTCTCAGTTTTGATTAGAGGTAATGCTGTTTCCAACATTCACATGTCTACATTTGTTCAGCTTTCTGAAGGCCATATACTTTTAAATTCTGTAGGCAGACAGTTTCCAAGAAATAGAATTTAAGGGCTAGGGAGATTTATGTTCAACCTGCAATGATGATTTTTGTCTGTTTTGTTCATGTGACAGTCCCAGAATAGAACAACATGCGTAGTAAATAGTCAGTGACTAGATCTGGAAGGAATGAGTGAAAGCAAATACCAGCCTGTTCTCTGCACTGCAGCTGATGAGTGTTCTATTGTAGCCCATCCCTGGCAGCATGTGAGCTGGCTGACTTCTTAAAATTCCTATTATCTGTGGTTAGGGAAATGCTTCGTCACTGCAGGTTTAATTTACATATCTCAGGAAACTAATGAATGAGCTGGAACATTGTTTCATGTTTATTTGTAATTTATGATTTTACTTGTATTATATTTTTATTCCTGTCTATGATGATTATGATTATAAAATCATTAATTTTAAAAAAAATATTATACTAGTTATATGATAGAGGTAACTACTATTTAATTTTTTACCTTGTCAGTATATGCTCATGGTATATTGAGTTTTTAATCTTTTGGGGTCTCTTAAGAAATCTAATTCTTAATTTTAACATATTCAAATATGTGACCTTGGACTATAGGGTAGGCCTTCTCTACCTCAAGGTCATATAGAACCCCAAAGCCATCTTCTCCAAGTACCACAATTTAGCATTCAATACTTAATCTACCTAAAACTGTTTTTGTACATTCTATTTAATTATTTCTTTTTGTGTATAGATAACCAATTGTTGCAGAGTTATTTAGGGACCATTTTCTTTTTTCTTACTGGTTTCTAATATTCATTATGCTAAAAATGAAATTTCAGTATATATGTGGGTTTGTTTCTCTATGCTTTATTATGTTCCATTGTTTGGTTTGTCTGCACCTATATTATGCTTTCTTGATATCTGCAAAACAGTGTCTGTGCACACAGTGAGCTGTCCTTGAGGCTCCGTGGCACCGCGTGGGCATCAGAGGACACCCTCGAGATGTTGGTCCCCACCTTCTATCTTGTGTGAGGATGGCTCACAGATAGGAGTTCTCCTCTCTGGACTGCAGGTTTCTAGGAGATTTCTCCAACTCTGCCTCCCATCTTGCTGCAGGCACGCTGAGATTACAAGATGCCTGCTGCCCTGTCCATCTTTTTATATGGATTCTGGGATCTGAACATAGGTACTGACACTTCCAAGGCAAGCTCTTTATCCACTAAGCCATCACCCCAGCCTTCCTTCCCTTCCTTCTCTTCCCTTCCCCTCCCCTTCCTACCCCTGCCCCTCCCCTTCTCTTTTTTTTCCTTCCCCTCGCATTTCCTCCCTCCCTCCTTTTCTTCCCTTCCCTTCTTCCTTAATTTTCTTTGTACATTTATTTATAGTCTAACATCTTTCTAAATTATCTTAATTCTAAGAATATATCTCTGGATAAATTCACATTGTATTCATAATCATGGCTGCAATTTTTAATTTCATCATCTATTCTTTGGGCCTTACATGTTCTTTTTTTAAAAATTTATTGTCCATAATGAGTTACAACATTTAGTGGGCAAACAATGAGTTGTTATCCTCAATTCCCCGCTGCCCTCCCCTCCCCACTCCACTGGATAACCTCCTCCATGGGTCGTCTGGATCAGTCCTTGTGACAGGGGACCATGGATAGCCTAGTATTCAGCCAGGTTCTCCTGGCCATGCCTCTGGATAATCTCCCCCACCACGGCTCTCACAATCTTTCCGCCCCCTCTTCCACTCAGTTCCCTGAGTCGTGGTGGATGAGTATTAAGGCTGCTTTAAGGT
>PVHP010012134.1:7306-43736 GCA_004024765.1 Zapus hudsonius
AGCTTGGGGATACCCCAGTTGCTAAAGGTATCTTGCATGGGCCTGGGGACACCCCAGTTGCTAAAGGTGTCTTGCATGGGCCTGGGGGCACCCCAGTTGCTAAAGATGTGTGGCCTGAGCCTGGGGACACCCCAGTTGCTAAAGGTGTCTGGCATGGGTCTGGGGGCATCCCAGTTGCTAAAGGTGTCTTGCCTGGGCCTGGGGGCACCCCAGTTGCTAAAGGTGTCTTGCATGGGCCTGGGGGCACCCAAGTTGCTAAAGGTGTCTGGCCTGGGCCTGGGGACACCCCAGTTGCTAAAGATGTCTTGCATGGGCCTGGGGGCGCCCCAGTTGCTAAAGGTGTCTTGCATGGGCCTGGGGACACCCCAGTTGCTAAAGATGTCTTGCATGGGCCTGGGGGCGCCCCAGTTGCTAAAGATGGCTGACCTAGTTTTGGGGATACTCCAGAAGCTAAAGTTATCTGACATGGGCCTAGGGGCACCCCTGTGACTAAAGATGGCTGACCTAGGCCTGGGGACACCCCTGTGGTCTGATACAGCTGACTTTTCATGGGCTCCAACCAATGGCCCCCAGACCTGTGAGCTGAGATCATGGTGGCTCCAGCGACAGCTGTCCTGCCTGGTTGGGAATCCCCCACAGCTGCTATGGATGGGGAAGCGGAGATGGGTGTTTCTCTCCTCGTCCCTATCAGCAGTAATGGAATGGTGCCAGGTAGCTGGACCAGGCTTGGAGCCAA
The DNA here is from genome assembly GCA_004024765.1 of Zapus hudsonius. NCBI lineage: Eukaryota > Metazoa > Chordata > Mammalia > Rodentia > Dipodidae > Zapus > Zapus hudsonius. Next base: position 8,043 of record PVHP010012134.1, read on the forward strand.
CCCAGGGTTTACTGAGTGTTGGCTGGTTGCCACTCTGTTAGTAGAGGGTGGTTGGGTATAGTTGGAGGACCCCCTATGGTATATAAATGGTTGGGCAAAGTTTGGGGGCCCTACATTGTACATAAGTGGTTGGCCAAGGTATGGGGACCCCCCAATGTACATAAATGACTGGTCTAAGCTTGGTGGTACTGTAGTGTCCACAGAGGGCTGGACTAGACTTGGGAACACCTTAGTCACCGCTGATGGCTGGGTCAGTCTCAGTGGTACCCCAATAACCATGGATGGCTGTATAAGGCCTGGTGGTACCCCAGAGACCACAGATGGTGGGGTCAAGCTTGGAGAGTCCCCAGAGATATTGGATGGCTGGGTCAGGTCTGGTGGCACCCCTGAGACCACAGATGGGTGGGTCAAACTTGGGGATGCCCTAATGACTGCAGATTGCTGGGTCACGCTTGGGGACAAAGTGCTGTTAACGCTAAGCTGGGGTGGACTTGTACTCAACTGCATAGTCTCTAATGGTTGGCTTAGGGGCAGGGACTTTGTACTGGCCTCAGAAGGCTGGATGGGTTTTGCGGTTCTCCCATTGGCCAGCATGGGCTGAGAGAATGTGGGATCCTGATGAGAGCGCTCCACAGGCTGCTGGTCCATGGTTGAGGGGTGGCTTGATGGAACCAGGTCCTGTGATGGCCTCTTGGTCAGATCATGGGAACTGTGGTATGACCCACTTTCTGGGTCCCAGTGAATGTTCAGGTGGCACAGAATGGATGAGAACTCCAAGGGCTGTTTCTGGACATGGGGGGCCGCATGGCGAAAACTAGATTGGCCCATATTGTCCATGTGTGCCGGCCCTGGTGACCTGCCGTCCACCTCCCTGGATGGTAGTGATTCCAGATGATGGTCTTCATGCACGCTGGCCTCCTGGGGATCTTCCAGTACTTCAGAAATCCCCATGCTGGCCAAGGACACGGTCGAAAAACTGGCCGAGCTGTCACTTCGTTGGGAGCTCTGAGAGTCATTGTCACGGGCCGAGGAGCCACAGGGAAAGCTCTTAGTCAACACGTTTCTTGGATGCTGTGGTAAAGTGGCTAGCAACTCATTGAGGAGGGACACATGATGGCGGCCGGCTGGTTCCGAGGAGCGGGACAGGGTATTGGCAGAAGCACGGGCTGGATTCCTTTCCTGTCGGGGACTGGACATGCTAGGATGGACTTGTGTCCCAAGTTTTGGGGACACTGGTAACGGGCCACCATCTTCCCGTCCCTGCTCTACCTGCCTCGACACAGTGGCTTTGGGTGGAATCGGGCTCACTCTACAAGTCCTCTCTCTGGCACCAGGATGGGCCTGTTTGTGACTTAAGGACAGAGTCCTCTGCCCCTTCTCCTCGGTGGCCTTGGGTAGCTGGCTAGGCCTCCTGGCCACTGAGAAGGGACATTGACAGGAAGACACCCCGAAGATCCCCGAGTTCTGACACTGACAAACATTGCCCCGACAAGTGAATGAAGGTCTCTGGGACACAGGAGGCTGCCCCCCACCCACACTGCCTGGAAACTTCCCTGACAACGACGACCCCACAGTGCCCCCTCGAGACGATGTCCACGGACGAGAGGAAACCCTGCTGGCCACGGGTGGCTGGCGGGAGCTGGGGACTGTGCTGTTGCTCACAGACGGCTGGCAGGTACTTGGTCCTGCACCATTGGCGACAAGTGGCTGCACCAGGGTGGGTAGCGACTGCCAGGGGGTCGGCTTAGGCAAATGGGGACCCTTGTCACGTATTGCTGGTTTACAAAGCCTTGGGGTTGGACAAGGGTCAGAGCAGACCACCCTTCCTAGCTCCCAAGGCAGTATGGAATCCAGGCTGGTGAGGAAGGGACGCTGGTCTGGGCTGGTGAGCAACCCTCTAGGCCAAAGGGTGCTCATGGGGGACCGTGGCCAGCAGGGTGACCCCTCCCATGTGGCCCCATCCCCAGCCCCCTGAAGAACCCCGGCGCACAGGCCCATGGCAAAGCCTTCCCAGGGTGGTCTGACCTTGCTGGAGCCCAGCGCGGGTCTCCACTCCACTGCCAGGTGCCCCCTGCAGTTCACCTCCACTGGCAAGGATGCCATTGGCACGCTGCTGGCCGCCGCCGCCTTTTTCGAGGTGGCGTTGGGGAGGATGGCGCTCGTCCTCTGAGCCACTTGGGATAAGGACTGGCTGAAGACAGCGCCCAGCTCTCCTTGGCACAGAGCCTGGCTGAGGGCTGCGCGCTCCTCGCCGCTCAGGGCTTTGCAGAGCACCTCAGCCAACCGGCCTTGCATAGACTTGGCGAGATCTGTCCTCAGTTCCCCTCGGGACAGAGCCCGAGACAGCGTGACACCCAGTTCTCCCCAAGATAAAGCCTTCATCAAGGCCATGCCCAGCATACTTTGAGGCAGGGTCTTCACTGTGGCCCCCAGGACCTCCCTCGATAGAGCCTGGCTCACAGCAGCTCGGACTTCGCCCTGAGAAAGTGCCTTGGCCAGCAAGGCACGGAGGTCCTCCTGGGAGCTTAGAGCAGCCAGGACTTCGGCGCACAGAGAGGCGATCTGAGATATGGCCACATCGTCTTGGCAGGACATGGTCTGGTTTGCCATCGGTGGTGGTGGTGAGGCAGTCTGTGAAGGCATGCTGTCGCCCCAGGATTCTGTATTGCACGTGGGGTGTCTGGCAGAGGTCAGCAAGGGGACCAGCATGCTCTGAGTACCCACGGACACTGGGCGTGGGCTCTGTGTGGGCCTAGCTGGTGACCGGCTGTGCAGCTGGAGCTGGGCTGTCCCTCTGTCCTCTGGCTTGGCTTGGGACCCAGAGTCCAGAGAACCAAAGTGTTGCCAGAATTGGACAGATGCCTTGGAACTGGTCAGAAGTGGCTGGGACTGGGTCTTGCTGCTGAGGTCGGCTGGTACACTGGCCTTGAAGAAGCACTTGGCCTTTTCTGTGACCAGCTGGGCCTGAGAGTGGGCCTTTGTCAGCCCAATGGGAACGTGGCCCTGAGGGGGGACTTTAGTCAGACATGTGATAAGATGGGCCAGGGATGGGGCTTTGTTCACCTTTGTGGGTGGACAGCCCTGAGGTGTGGCCTTCTTGGAGCATGTGGCCTGACAGGCATGGGAAGGAACGCTGCTCTGCTCTGCAGGTGGATGGAACTGGGACAAACCCTTCATCACACAAGAGGCCACTTGGGGCTGGGGCACAGTAGAGGGTGGACACATAGCCAGGTGGCCTAGTCCTCCACTGACTACTGAGGGTGGATGGGAGAGAGCTAGAGTTCGAGAGAGGTGTGTGGCCAGATGGGACTGGACTCTGGCTGGCCGGGTGGGTGTCTGGACATTGGAGGAAGCCTTGGTCAAGGGGGCAGCCATCTGGGCAGCGGACAAAGTAACAGGTGTCCCTACAGGCATATACCCTTTGGATTGGACCTTAACGACTTCTACCTGTTGGTGGGTCTGACCTGGGGCCTTATTTCTGTCCTCAACAACTCTGGTCCATGAGAGAGCCCTGGTCATCCCCATGGCCCTATGCGTCTTGGGGGCTGTTTCCTTTATCGATAGCTTTGGAGGGTCAGTCTTGGTCTTCTCAGCTTCCAACGCAGTCTTCCTTGGAGGGTAAGGAACCCCCAAGTCCAGATGTGGCTGAGGAGCACACCTGTTCCTCCCCTCGGCCAAGTACGACTGAGAGATCTTCCCTAGCCCGCTCGAAGGCTTAGCATTCACTGTGACCTTGGCCTTGGTGGCACTCAGGTGTGCCTGGGATGAGGTATGGGACACATGAGCGACTGGATTTGGGCATGGAGCCTTAAAACTCGTGACTGCTGGAGGGACCAGACGGAAAGTCCTGAGGACAGCTGCCACCGAGCGGATTTGGGCCGGGGTCTTGGTTATCATGGCTGCCAGACGCATCTGGGGCGAGGGCTTGGGTACTTTGCTTGCCTGGGAGGAAGTCTTGGATGAGGTGGTCGTTGAACACATCTTTGATTGGTTTATTGGCACTGGGCATGTCTGGGGTGATGTCTTTGTCAAGCCTGGCCCAGTGCCAGTCTGCAGTGTGCTTTTACTCATGGGAGCCGCTGGGCGTGGTGAGGCCTTAATGGAAGAAGCCAGCAGGCTCCCCTGGGGTCCACCCCTGGCCACGGTGCCTGCTGGACGCACCTGAGGTGTGGTGCTGCTGAACAAAGAGGCTGGGCACACGTGAGCTGGGGGCCTGGTCGACATTGGGTGCACTGTGCAGGTCTGTGGTAGGTCCTTCATGACTGTTGTGATGGAAGGTGGACATGCCTGAGGGGCAGCTTTGGGTTCTGAGGACATCGGAGCTGGGGACTTAGGGCTTATAGCCGCTGGATACATCTTTGGTGGTGTCTTGGTGACCAGACATGCCTGTGGTGAGGCCTTGATGACATCTGCTTCTATGCGGGCCTGGGTCTGTGTCTTCAGGGGCCCAGGACTTGCCAGGCCATACCTTGAAGAGGCTGCTGACTCTGGGGACCCTGCTTTGGTGACCCTGGAGGTCACATGCTTGCTCATCCCTGTGTCCCCCTCCAAGTGTCTGATGCGACAGGTACTCCTCACGGTTTTGGTCATCAGGCAAGGCTGCTGCTTTGGACCTTGACTCATGGGACACGGGAGTCTGGTGGCCACAGTCTGTGGTGAAAGGAAAACCACCCCGGAGCCTTCATAGCCACATGGTATCTGCAGGCCAGGCTCCATACCTCCCGGGGTTACCGGGGGTTGTGATGAGGCCAAATTGTCCCGGGAAGGGAACTGGGTCTCCTTGGTCACCATGACAGGCAGGCCCACAGCGGTGTGGTCCTCTGGGTGCTTGAAGCGCACCTGCTGGGGAGGGTGGTAGGGGATGTCCCCCTCGTCCTTGCTTACTTTTTTGACTCCCAGCTTGCTGGATCGCAGCAGGCGGCGGGTGCTGAACCGTCGCCAGGCCTCCTGGATGGCCTTGGCCGCCATCATCTGGGAAACAAGCTTCTGCCGGAGTTGGTAGCCCCTCCAGTTTGCTTGGATGAGGGTCGCTGCTCGAGAGAACATCATGTCCATCTCGTCCACCAAGATGTTCTTGAAGGCCTGGCTCTCCACCACAGCCCGCAGACGGGGCACACGCCGCTGCAGCGGCTCTGTCTGCACCTGCTCTGTGGGCTTAGGCTCATGCTGTGGCCGGGGCCGGAGCTGGGGCCGGGGCTGGGGCCGGGGCCGGAGCTGGGAGGGTGTTTGTGCCATTTTTTCTTGGAGACTAGGAGCAGGCTGGGACTGGGGAAGGCCTGGCGCGCTCGGTGACAGCGGCTTTGTGAGCTGGAGTGGTGTCACTGGCTGCATGGACTGCATCTTCTCCGAGTCTAAGCAGGAAGGCAGTGCCTGGGAGAAGAGGGTGACAAGGCCTGGAGATGAGAAGGTCGGGGGAAGCAATGGGTGTGTGGGTGGATGGAGGGAGGGAGGGATGCGTGGGTGGGTAAGTAGATGGGTGGCTGGGTGAATGGATGGGTTGATGGGTGGGTGAGTAGATGGGTTGATGAATGGGTGGACGTATGTGTGGATAGGTGTGTAGCTAGGTGGGTGGGTGTTTGGAACAGATGAAAGGTATAATGGATCGTGGGTGGGAGGAAGAGGAGTTCAGCAGTACTGAGAGGGGAGAGGCGAGCACCGCCCAGCACCCAGTGTATAACCTGGAGCCTGACTCGAGTGAGTGGCAAAGGCCGGATGAGTCAGAGCCCAGCCTTCTCCTCACCTTGGAAGGTCATAGAGTTGAAAGAGGAGCAGGAGAAGGTGGTTCAGTGTGGGAAGACAGCCTGGAAGAGGAGGCTGCCTTTAAGTCTTCATCCTGGCGTTGAACAGCTCCGCTCCAGGCTGATCTGTCCTCGAGATCAACAACACAAGGAGGACTGTGTGCGGTGGAGCCAGCACACCAGAAGAAAAGCAGAGCAAAGAAGAAAAAGCAGAACGGAAAAAAAAAAAAACCACTAAAGTCCCAAGGATAAAGAAGGCCACAGGAAGTGCGTCGCTAGTTTCATTTCACGATTACTCTAGAGGTCAGAGCAGCCAGAAGTACCCATGAAGGGGGCAGGAAGGTGTCCGGAAAAACAGAAAGGTGTGCTGGAACATGCTCACGCCTTTGCTTTGTTTCATTGGTGTGTGCGCGTGCATAGGTGTGCCAGGGCCTCTCGCCACCACAGACGCAATATCACACATTTGGGGACCAGCTTCCCCCGGAGGCCAGGGGACTGACCCCGGCCAGGAGCAGCTGACCTTTCTCTAAGCCTCACTTCACCGTCTAGAAGAGCAAAAACTTCTCAAAAGCTCTTCAGCAGGGGTGGCTGAGGCTCTCCGGAAAGTGTCACAGCACCTGACATGCAGAACTAAGGTCCAGGACTGGGGGTGGAGGCTCGTGCCAATGAAGCTGAGGCAGGAGGATCACCAGGAGTTCGAGGCCAGCTTCAAGTACATAGGGTTCCAGGCTAGCCTGGGCTACAGAGTGAGCCTGTCTCAAACAAAATGACCTAATTGTGCCGGGTGTGGTGGCACATGCCTTTAATCCCAGCACTCAGGAGGCAGAGGTAGGAGGATGGCTGTGAATTTGAGGCCACCATGAGACTACATAGTGAATTCCAGGTCAGCCTGGGCTAGAGCCAGACCCTACCTCGAAAAACCAAAAATAAAATAAAAATAAAAATATTTTTAAATGATATAATTTAACATTGATTGCTCTATATGGGCTTCAACACAAAGACAGATGTTCTGAGGCACATCTGCAGAGACATGGACCTCACAGAGCAGACATCCTGAGGTTCACAGGACAAGAATTCTGTCAGATAAAGTAGCACCAAGAATTTCCCTTTCACGTCTTCAAAAAGATAATTTAGGGCTTTAGAGGTAGCTCAGTGGTTAAGGCACTTGCCTGCAAAGTCTAATGACCCTGGTTCAATTTCCCAGTACCCGCATAAAGCCAGATGCACAGTGACACATGCAACTGGAGTCTGTCTGAAGTGGCTGGAGGCCCAGGTGTGCCCATTCTCTCTGTCTCTCTTCTATTTCTCTGTTTGCAGATAAATAAAAATATTTTTTAAAAAGAATTTTTTTTTTGAGGTAGGGTCTCCTTCAAGCCCAGGCTGACCTGGAATTTAAGCCTATAGTTCCAGGCTGGCCTTCATCTCACTGCTATCTTTCTACATTGGCTTCTGAATGCTGGGATTAAAGATGTGTATGCACCACGCCTAGACCAAAAAAAAAGATAATTTAATCGGAAGACAAAACAATAATTGTCTACCCACCTGCTAACAGCTACCAGACAGTAAAGGGAGAAGTAAACCAATCCACACCCCTAATTTTCACTGTGTCTTTTTCAGACCCTAACCCTCACTCTGTAAACCATAATAGCCTGGAACTCACAGTGTAGCCCAGGCTGGCCTCTAATTTGTGGCAGTCCTCCTGCCTCAGATCGCTAGTGCTGGGATTACTGATGTGGGTCACCACTTCCAACTAGCACTGGAAGATTTTTTGTTTTTTTTTTAAATTTTTTAAATTCATTTTCAAGTAGAGAGATATAGAGAAAGAGAGAGAGAGCAAGGGCCACTACCTTGTGGGTCTGGCTTATGTGGGTCCTGGGGAATTGAACGCTGGGCCTAATTGAACCACTGAGCCATCTCTCCAGTCCCCCGCTTTTAGGTTTTTTGAGGTAGGGTCTCTCTCTAGCCCAGGCTGACTTGGAATTCACTTAGTCTCAGGGTGGCCTTGAACTCACAGCCATCCGTAGTCCTACCTCTGCCTCCCCAGTGCTGGGACTAAAGGAGTGCGCCACCACGTGCAGCTACATTGGAAATTTTAATTAGAAAATGGTAAATAACCCAATAGAACAGTCAAATCCCGGGTGACTCCGCACACTCTCGACACAGTATCTTAAAGGCATTTCCATACAGAGAAACCAAGACCTGGAGCACAGTTTACCTGTCCACAGTCACACTGGGGGTCCACAGCAAAGCCACGCCTGACTCCCCGAGTCTTCAATTGCTAACTGACCCGTCAGCAGGGTTGGCTAGAGGGACTACAATTCCCAACTTCAGGGCGTGTCCCCTAGGTGCTTGCTTCAACACCAAGGCCGTGATCCACGACCCAGTACCATCCTGGGAACAATCCTGAGATCCTAGGCCTGCTTTTGTCAGTGTACCTGGTGATCATAAAGTCACAATGGCCCTGGGAAAGTGGGGCTCAAACACCAGAAACTGGGGGAAATTCATGTGAGGGACTGGGGATGTTGTTCAGTGAAGTATTTGCCTAACATGCCACAGGCCCTGAGTTCTATCCCAGCACCTTTGAAAAAAAGAAAAATCTATCCAGACATGGTAGCGCTTGTTTCTCCTCCCAATCTCAGGAAGAGGATCAGGAGTTCAAGGTCATCATCAGCTACACAGTGAGTCGGAGACCCTGTCTCCAAAATCAGTATGTAGCCGGGCGTGGTGGCACATGTCTTTAATCCCAGCACTCGGGAGGCAGAGGTAGGAGGATCACTGTGAGTTCGAGGCCAGCCTGAGACTACAGAGTGAGTTCCAGGTTAGCCTGGGCTAGAGCGAGAGCCTACTTTGAGTCAGGAAGGGACCTCGGGGTAGAGGCGAGAGGGTCTCCTGGAAATACCAAGAACGTCTTGCTGAGTTTTCAGTTTCTGTTACCCATCTAAGGCCATCACCCCTAAGCTCCCAAGGAGACAACAGACTCGTCGAGCTTGGTAGCCAACTAGGTCACACCATCTCCTCTGTAAGGAGCTGAATAGCCTAGAAATACTTCAAAGGAGCTAGGACAGTGACAGGGACCCCGTGTGCCCCCATGCCAACCCCGTCCAACTCTACTCACCTATCCCCAAAGCTGAACCCCCCAGCCCTACTGGCTGGCATTGGGACCCTGGTACCACGGTGTCTTTATGACTCAGCCAAGTTCCGGCTAATCCATACCAGCTTGTTGAGGGAGAGTGTTCTAGAAGGTAGAGACAGGGCTGGAGGCAGGATGGGGGTCTGATGGTAGCTACCCCTTAGGGCCTGCTTTTCCTGAGCAGAAAGTTGGAGTTTTGAGTGCAGAGGCGAAACCCCCAAACCTCCTACTTGTATATAGAGGGAGCCCTTGTCTTTTATTCTTGGGTAGGTCCTGCATACATATGTATGCTGGAAACTTCCCCTGGCCTGGGCATGCAAAAGACACACATACTAGTTTTAGGTCAATCTGGACTATGTAACGCCCCTGCCTCAGACAACTAAAGTGGGCAATAGATAAAAGTGCCCTACACCACAGCCCTGGGCACAGGGTGGGAACCGAGGCCAGTGTCCTGGGCCGCCTACTCAGGCTGGACAAGGCCCAGTATGAGTCACCCTGCCACTCAGGGCCAAGGCTGACGGCACACCTTGGCCTCAGCCAAAGCCCCCAGGCCTGGCCTCCCTCTGTAGCTGCCAGGGGGCGCCAGAGTAGGTCTGCAGAGGTGACAGGCCTCCAAGAGATTCCCCCCCCCCCATGTCCACTCCACACCACAGGTGCGGCTCTGAGCCAGTTGACAATAAATTTTGTCCTCAGCCTCCAACTGCAGAGATTAGGAGAGTCCCTTCAGGTCCCCCAGCAAGCTAAGCACAAACCCAGAATACAAGGCAGGAGGCAGCCAGGGTGGGTGGAGGCGGGTGATCAGAGCCTAGAGACCTAAGGCTGGGCGGCTCTCGGTGAGCAGCTGGGGAAGGCACCCAGTCAGGCCCAGACTGAGCAAAGGCCCTGGGGCCCCAGGAAAGGAATTCTTCCCCTGAGGTGCTAGGAATGCAATCGAGGTCTTGGGCAGCTAGGCAAACAGTCTACCCCACCCCCAGGCCGTGGGCTTTGAACAAGGAACCCACCTCTTCAGCAAGCTCCAGGGATCCTCCTTGCCCACCTCTCCAGCACCAGGATCACAGGGGGCTAAGATCAGCACGTTGGAAAAAGTACCTCCCCCTCCCCAACAAAAGGAAGGGCCCCAGGTTCCAGCCTTGCACTGTAGGGGGAAAAGAGATCAGAGAGAGATTATCTCTGGCTTCTCTTCCGGCTCATACCTGTCATCTCTCCCCCTCATCTGGGAAGCCTGGGGACTGTCCCCAGCAGCCTGGCAGCAAGTGTGGGTGTCCCTCCCACCAGCCTTAGGACTCCCTGTGTTACCAGCAGGTCTGGATTCCATCTTTTTTTGTTGTTGTTTTGAGGTAGGGTCTCGCGCCACCACGCCCGGCTCGAATTCCATCTTGATACACTGACATCCCAGTTATGAAGAGATGCTGACACCCCACTTCACAGGTTAGGGGAAGACAATCAGAGCTGTTCAGGGCTAATGTATGCTAGCTCCCCCTTCTCAGGCTGGGGTTCCTTCCTGAAACCTCTGCTTGACCCTGGAGTATTGCCAGGGCACATGGTAGGTAAACACCAAAATTCCCAAGTTTTTTGTTTTGAGACAGGGTCTTGCTATGTAGCCCAGGCTGGCCTGAAACTTGTGATCCTCCTGCCTCAGCTTCCAGAGCTGGATGGCAGACATGTGCCACCATACCCAACTCACAGATGGGTAGATGGGCAGCAAGGAACGAGAGGGCAAGGGGTGGAGGGGACCTCATTCTTTCCGAGGGACACACCATGGGCCGCCCTTGCGCTTAAGTATGCTGCAAGAAATCTCCTTTTCCCCTTAGGCACTCATGCTGACGTCCCTCCAAGCCCCAAAGGCCCAGGGTCTGCAGGCATGAGTCAGGTGGGGAGGAAGGCACTTACAGCTTAGGGTCAAGGTGTGGAGCTAAATGTCCCCCCTTTACAGCGGCTTAGGGACACTGGGCTCCCTTGGCTGAGTGAGTGGAGCACCTGCCCAACATGCATGAGGCCCTGGAGCACTGCAGAACAAGTTAAATGCTGTGTGACCTCAATCCACTGCTTAACCTGAGACTTATTTTGATGGGAGACTAGGGTCTTGGTGGAAGAGGGTGCCAAAGGGAGATGTTTACAAAGCCCTGATTGTAAGTTCATGTGGGCACGTCCCATGATTTGATCCCACAGGGACCATTTTCTTTCCCTATCCTGGGGGGGCCCCTTTGGTGCTCTCTGAGCCCAAGCATCCCTCTCAGCCAACAAGCGGTAATAAAGCTCACATTAAGCGCCAACTGTGTACCTGTACTGTTCCGTAAGGTTTGTTTACAACCTTGCGGATCAAGATTGGGGGAGCACAGGTGGTGATGTTCGTCCCCCTTTTTCCATGCACTGGGGCCCCTCGCTTGCTTTCTCTACCTCCCCTATCCCTCCTCCCCAAAGGCAGAGGAGACATAAATTAATAGCAAACACTGGTCCAAAGGATCCTTGGAGTCTCTAGTCCCCATCTGGACTTCAGACCGCGGTGAACGCCTAGATGGCGCTCGAAGCGTCCCAGATGTGCAAGGCCCTCCCACAGCCCTCGCCGTGGGGGGGGGGAGATGGGTGCCAGCCAGGCCCCGCCCAGCCGCAGGCCCCGGAGGGGGAAGGAGGAGGCGGACAGCAGAGCTGGCGTAACAAGATTTTACTGAAAACACAAAACCGGGCGAACCAAGGATTAGGAACAGGAATGTGGACTCCTAGCAAAACAAAACAAGAACAGAACAAAACGGGTCGAGGAGGGAGGAGGATGCCGGGAGGAAGGGGGCGCGAGGTCGAGGGAAAAGGGGAGGAGCCTTTTTTCTTCTTCCCAGTTCTTAAAAAAAAAAAAACCAACACAAGGAAACACGCACGCAACACACAACCAACGTTTGTTCCCGAGTAGAAACATAAATAGGGCGAAATCGGACACTCTGTTCTTCTCTCTTCCAAAGTCCAAAACACAACTAGAAAAAGGCCGAGGAGAAAGAAAGGCAGGGCGCGAGGCTGCGCCCCTCGGAGCACAAAGAGGCTGCCGGGGCGCGGGCTTGTGCAACACGCGCGGGGGGCGCAGGCGGCGCGGGGCGGGGGCGTGCGCTCGGGTCCCCCCAGGAGCACGGGGATCCAGCTTGTCGAGTCCAGGGCGCCCTCTCCGAGTCCGGGGCGCCCTCCGGATGGGCCGCACCCCTCTCCCCCCTCCGGGTCCGGGGCGCCCCCACCTCCCCGCCCTCGCACGGAGAGCCGGGCGCATGCGCCGCGCGCGCGGGCTCAGTACGCGGGGACCTGGTGCTGGGGCAGCAGCTGGCAGCCGCTGTTGACGTGGCTGAGGACCTTCTGCTTGAGCTGCGCCACCTGCTCGCGCAGCAGGCTGGCGGTGGACGCCAGCTCGGTGTTCTGGCTCTTGAGCGTCTTCACCTTCTCCTCCAGGCGCGAGATACGCTCCAGCTTGCGCTTGCGGCACTTGGACGCGGCGATGCGGTTGCGCAGCCGCTTGCGCTCCGCCTTGATGCGCTCCTGCGTGTCCATGTCGATGGGCGACAGGGGCGGGCTGTCGCCGAAGCTCGGCACGTCGGGCACCGTCTGGGGCTCGTCCTTGAGCGCGGCCAGGCGCGGCGGCGGCGGCCCCAGCGCCCCCGGGGGCGGCGGCGGGAAAGGCACGGGCTCGGCGGCGAAGGCGACGGTCGCCGCGCCCCCGGGCGCCCCGGTGCCCCCCGCGTAGCTGCTCAGGTTGGCGTAGACGGGCGCCTCGGGCGCTCCGGCGGCCGCGGGCAGCTCTCCCGGGGCGGGTGGCGCCGAGGCCGACCCCGACGGGCCCCCGGCGGCCGCGGCGGCCACCCCGGCGCCCGCGCCCAGCTGATTCTGCTTGTGCAAGTCCTCCAGGGCCTTGACGAAGCCCTCGGCGAACTCCTGCTCCTCGCTGGCCGCCACCTTGGGGTAGAGGAACTGCGTGCTAGTCGGCGTGGTGGTCACCAGCCCGTTGGACTGGATGATGAGGCGCTCGAGCTCCGGGGACGCCAGCTTGAGCAGCCCCAGGTCCGGTGACGCCAGCAGCCCGTCGGGGGGCGCCGCGCCCGGGGCGCCGTCGGGGCGCAGCGGGGCCGGAGGGGGCGCCGTGGCGGGTTTCAAGGCCGCTGCCACCTGCTCGCTCAGGCTCAGCGTCAGCGCGTCCTTCTTCATCATGCTGCCCGTCGCCGCCGTCGGGGGCGCTCCGGGGAACAGGCGACCCGGCGACGCGAAGCTGCCGCCGCCGCCGCTGGCACCGCCGGTACCGCCGCCGCCGCCCAGGCCGCTCAGCGCCTCATCGCCGTAGAAGGGTGTTTCCATCCTCCGCCTCCCCCGCCGTGCTGGGCCCGGGGAGCGGGGGAGTGGCCGCGGCCTCCCGGGGGAGGTTCCCGCGCCGCCGCCCCCCCTCCCCGTGCGCTCGGGCCCCCTGCGCGCGCGCGCGACCGGGCCGAGGCCGCTGCGCCGGCTTTCCCGCTGGCGGCGGCGGCTCCTCCGCCCGCGCGCCGCGCTCGCTCCTTTTGTAGCCTCGGACCCCCCCGTCGCGATGAGCTCACCGCCCCCGCTCGCCATTGGGCGAAGGTGACGTCGCGTATTTGCATAGAGAGGCGGGGCCAAGCTCGCCGACGCCCGACCGACCCGCTGGTTGCCCAGGCGACCTGAGCTACACTGCACAACAGCGCGCTGCCTTGTGGGCTGACGTCATGGGGGCGGGGCTTCGCGGCCAGGTCGGGTCACTTCGCCCATCCCCGAGCGTCCCCGAGCGCTGGGGAGGATCGGGGCTCCCCTCCCGGCCAGCCAGGTCCCAGGTGGCGTGATGGCTTCGGCGGCCAGACGCTCGCTCGCCGGTCCATCCGGGCCTCCGCCCTCCCTCGCCACGCCCACCCGCCGAACCACGCTCCCAGAGTGGGCGGGGTCGGCCTCCCCGGAGCGCTGGGGGATGGGTCTGCAGCTGCGCCGGGTGTGCTCAGAGGCCCCGAGCGCGCTGGGGGACCTCGAGGGGTTTTGGGGGGGCTCGCCGGGTAGGGGGGCAGGCCTTTTGTCCTAGGAGGGTGGGGGAGGGAAGAGGAGGCTCGCCAGAAGTTGCTGGAAGCGCTTTTTCTACTCATCTTTTCTTCTGAATGGAGTTTAGATGCTGGAGGGGAAACTCAGGCTCAGCGTAGTGGAGTGACCTGTCCACCCACGAGCTAGCTCGAGTCCTGGCCTGTCCACCCACGAGCTAGCTCGAGTCCTGGCCTGTCCACCCACGAGCTAGCTCGAGTCCTGGCCTGTCCACCCACGAGCTAGCTCGAGTCCTGGCCTGTCCACCCACGAGCTAGCTCGAGTCCTGGCCTGTCCAGGGCTGTGAACAGCCCGAAGGGTTTTGTTTTTTCTCATTCTTTTCATCTTTATTTCTTTATTTTTCTGTCCCTTTATTTCCTTAACCTTTTAAAAATTTCCTTTTCAAGCCGGACGTGGTGGCGCACTTCTTTAATCCCAGTACTCGGGAAGCAGAGGCAGGAGGATGGCCGTGAGTTCGAGGCCACCCTGCGACTCCATAGTGAGTTCCAGGTCAGCCTGGGCTAGAGAGAGACCCTACCTCGATAAACAAACAAAAAAAGCAGGGGAAGGAAAAATGTTAATTTTGGTTTTGTTTTTTGAGGTAGGGTCTCTCTCTAGCCCAGGCTGACCTGGAACTCACAGCCATCCTCCTGCCTCTGCCTCCCGAGTGCGGAGATGGCCTCGGGCTGGCTGCGGGCTTGGGGAGCGCCTCGTGGACCTCCGTGGGGCTCGTCCCACCCCAGGACCTTTGCACCTGCGCTGCGCGGCCCTGGCCGGCGCGCTCCCCACCCCACCCCACCCCCAGCTTTATTCTGAGCTGTGGAATCATCCAGAATTACAGGGTGGGCTGTCAGTCCCTGGCCGCCCAGGACTGCGTTCTCCACACCCGTGGGGCTCAGCGTTCCAGGAGAAATCCCATCCCGGGCCCCCTGGAGAGGGGAAACGGCGCCCGCCCGCTGGCCGGCAGCCAGCCCGGCTGGGGCGCCGCCGGGGCGGGTGGAGCGGGAGGCAGGCTCCGCCCTGACCTTGGCCTTGGCTTGGAGGGTGGGGGATGGGGACCTTCCTCCAGGTAGGCCGGCCTGACTGCCAAGGCTCGCTGAGCCTCAGTTTCCCTCTCTGGAAAATAGAGTGAATAGTTGTGTTGAGCCCATAGTCTTGTGGGGATTTTTTCTTAAATTTTTATTTATTTGCAAGCAGGGAGGAGACAGAGAGAGACAGAGACAGAGAATGGGTGCTCCAGGGCCTCCAGCCTCTGCAAACAAACTCCAGACGCATGCACCACTTTGTGCATCTGGCTTTACATGGGTGCTGGGGAATCAAGCCCAAGTCCTTAGGCTCTGTAGGCAAGTGCCTTAACCGCTGAGCCATCTCTCCAGCCTAGTCTTGTGATTTTTATAGGCAGGATTTGAGGCTTCATATCATTGTCTTGTTATTATTTGAAAAAATTTTAGTTGTCATTCTTGGGGTGCTGGTGTTTAAACCTCTTGGCAAACTCCTATTCATCCTTCAAAACCCATCTCCATCGCTTCCAAGACTTCTTTCCTAACCATGCCTCTTGTGACGTCAGCATCGTGGGGGACAGAGGCACACCTAGACTCCCTCATTTGGCTAAATCCTGTGGGGGACCCCTCCCCACTCACACCTTTAACAGGAATTGTTTACCTCAGACAAGGAGATGGGAGGTCCCTGGTGCTGGTGGGGTGGGCCTGTTCTGGACTCAAAAGGGGAGTGGTCCTCAGCAGTTTGGGGTTCTTTATGTGAGTACTGGGGAATCAAACCCAAGCTGACAGGCTTTGCAAGCAAGTGCCTTTAACAAGAGTTCTGGTTCTGCGCCCTCTTCCTGAGCCAGCCCTGCAGGACTTCCTGTTCCAGCCCGAGCATACCATGGTGGTCTCTCCGTGGACAGGGTAAAGGGAAATGTTTAATCTGGGCGCTCCCCCACCCCGCAAATGATGCTAAAAGAAAGAAGTTGGACCAACAGTTGCCGTCTTTGGAGTGCCCTGGAAAACTCCTACTCATCCCTCAAAACCCCCCAAATAGGGAGTCAGTTTCCCAGGGAGTGGGTTCCCGGGGCAGACAGTGGCTGGACTTGGATTTGGAGAGACGTGGGTGTGGTTCAGACTTTGGGAAGGCTGGCCTTGAACTCCCGACCCTCTCTTTGCCACCTGAGGCTCCGTTTCATTTTCAAAAGGGAAGAAAGAGAAGGTTAAGTGTGCAGACAAGGAGGGCGGGGTTCCGGATGTTGAGGACTGTCCAGGTGTGTGGGGTCAGGGCTCAGGGACGGTCCCATAGGTGGCTGGGTCCTGGCTGGGGGCAGGGAGGGTGACACCAGGCCTTCCAGCATGCCTGAGCTTTGGGTTACAGGGCAAGGCACCCCCACTTCCTTTGCTTCAGCCTGAGCCCGGAGGGAGCTGCAACCAGAGGTGTCTCTGGCTGAGATCGGTACCCTGTCATAAAACCTTCCTCCAGATGAGGAAACAGGTGCAGTCAGCCGTCCCCTCACCCCGTGGATCGCTGCCCCATCCCGTCCTGGAGTCCTGGATGATGGACTGGACGTACTGGCCAGAGCTCAGGTGTTTGCTGATTGACTCACTGACCGTCAGAGTTGGCCCCAAAAAGCTCACTTCTGGAGGAAACTTCCCATCCCACCTCTCCAGCACACAGGCAAGATCCGGGGCCATTCAAATTGCGTTGAATATGCACTTGCTGTGTACTCACCCCCCATTAGGCCTGTCCAAAGACAAGATGTTGGGAGTCCAGATGGCTTGCGTGGGGGAGGGGAGGGGCTCAGAGGACCTTGAGTTTGATGCCACCCAGCCCAGTCTTTGAACCAGGCTTCACTGAGGGCTTCCCAAACACCACACCTCTTGTCTTGGTCCTAGTGTCTGTCCTTGTGGGGGACATGAAAAAACAGTCACAATTAAGTACCCAGTAAGTCCAGCACAGCGGCGCACGCCTGTCTTCCCAGCACTCAGGAGGCTAAGGCAGGACGATCAGAAGTTCAAAGCCAGCCTGGGCTGTGTGAGGCCTTGGCTCAAAATGAACAACAAATACATATGTGCGTATAAAATAATAGAGGCCTGGTGTGGTGAGGCACATTTTCTAACCCAGCACTCGGGAGGCAGAGGCAGGAGGATCGCTATGAGCTCGGGGCTAGCCTGGGACTACAGAGTGAATTCCAGGTCAGCCTGGGCTAGAGCGAGACCCTACCTCGAAAAAGACTAAATAACAATAATAAAATGAATCCCTCTCTGGCCGAGGTCACTATGTCAAACCCACTCCCCTGTTTTGCTTCAATAGACATTTCAGAAGGGAACCTTCATGTCAACCAAGAATGGACAGCCAGTTTCTCTTGACGTAAATAGAAGGCAGCCAAAACACGACAGGAGAGGAAAGCCAGGTTTCAGTCCCCAATGCCACACATGCCTGGGTGGCATTTAGCCTCACCCAGGAAGGCAGCCTTCACTGTTCTCATGGGGTTTGGGTCCTAGTACACAGTAGGTACTCCATAAATGTCTGCTGCCGGGTATGGTGGTACACTCCTTTAATCCGAGCACTGGGGAGGCAGAGGTAGGAGGATCGCTGTGAGTTCAAGGCCAGCCTGAGACTACATAGTGAATTCCAGGTCAGCCTGGACTAGAGCGAGACCCTACCTCAAAAAACCAAAAAAATAAAATTAAATAATAAATAATAAATGTCTGCCTTGTTGCCATCGATCCCCAGCAGACTCCGTGTTCACTTCCTGGGGACAGGCCGCTGAGGTGTGGGCTGGCCTGCCCAGAAGGCTTGGGGCTGTCCCCACCCACGGTCCTGTGGTCCCCAACATCCTTCCTGTGTCGTGAGTGAATGAAGTGAGTGAAATAATGGCTGGACATGAATGATTGAGTGAATGAATGAATGAGCAGATGGTGCCTCAGGAAGAAAGTCGCTTGGGGACATCTGCCTGGAAATAAGTAGCTGTGAACCTGGGGGTCCCTGCTGCCTCCAGAAGGCCTGAGCTGGGGCTGGGAAGTGGCTTGAATAGGGACAGGGGCTCGGGCAGGGCGGGGATGGGGACCGGGAGCAGGCAGGTGCCTCTGACCCAGCACTGGGAGACAGAGGCAGGAGGATCGCTGAGTTTGAGGCTAGCCTGAGACTACAGAGTGAATTCATGGTCAGCCTGGGCTAGAGTGAGACCCTACCTCAAAAAAAAAAAAGAAAAGAAAAAGAAGAGAGAGAGAGGAGAGAGAAAGAGAAAGGAAAGGAAAGAGAAAAAAGAAAGAGAAAGAAGAAAGAAAGGAGGGACCGCAGAGCCCAGCCTGGTGGCACGCTTGCTGAGGCAGGAGGATTGCTGCGAGTTAACGAGACCTTATTTACAGACACTAGGAGAGGAGGACTCCGGGGGCGCACGGGTTAACCGCGGGTCCCTGGCGTCAGCGACGACGTCAGACAAGGTGGGGGCCGCGTGGGGTGGGGACAGGCGCCCGGCAGGGTGGGAAACTGAGGCCGGCGGTCTCCTCGGGGTCCGCGGAGCCCCAAGGCTGGGTCAGGAGGAACTGGGCTTGGGACTTTTGGGGGGGACTTGTTTAGTGTGCAGACACTTCCTTCCAAAGCCACCAGCATCCCCGCAGCTTGGCCTCAGTTTCCCCGGCTGCACCCTGGAGACAGAGACGTCAGCCTCGAGCAGAACGGGGAGGAGGACAGAGCGGAAATGGGGGGCAGCCCCCTGCCTCGGGGCGCCCCGCCTCCGGGCCGGCGCTGGGGGAGGGGCGCCTGCACTTAACCCACTGCGCGCCGTGCGCCCGCGAGGTCGGGGTCCGGGGCTGTGAGCCCCGACCTGGGCCCAGTGTCCCCGCTTGGTCACTAGAAAGTGACCAGCCACTGTCTTCCGTTGGGACCATAGCTCTGGTCTGGGGACGTGAAGTCACCAGATGCAGGCTCCATGGCCCTGAGATGACCACTGTGTGGTGACAGGAAAGTCACTCGGGTGGACCCCGTGGGCACCCCTGAGCCTTGACCCTCCCAGGGAGGGAGCGCCTGTCACCTGGAGTCACTGCAGCCCTGGTCAGGCGGAGGATCAGGCACACACCTGACCACACACCTGACCGCAGCTGGTAAACCCAAGTCCCCACAGAAGGAGCCAAGTCTCGCGTGGGCCGAGTGGCAGGAGTCTGAGACCCAGCAGCCTGCGTGGCGGCACGCCTTCAATGCCAGCACTCAGGAGGCAGAGCCGGGAGCATCTCTGAGTTCGAGGCCAGCCTGAGACTAGAGTGAATTCCAGGTCAGCCTGGGCTAGAGCGAGACCCTACCTCGAAAAACACGCCAGAAAGGGGGTGGATGGGGCTGGAGAGATGGCTGAGGCCCTTGCCTGCAAAGCCTAATGCCCCAGGTTCGATTCCCCAGCACCCACGTAAAGCCAGGTGGACAAAGTGGTCCATGCATCTGAAGTTCAGCGGCTGCAGGCCCTGGTGCACTCATTCTCTCTCTCTCTCTCTCTTTCTCTCTTTCTCTCTCTCTCTCTCTCTCTCTCTCTCTCTCTCTCTCTCTCTCTTTCTCTCTCTCTGCTTGAAAATGAATAAATAAAATATTTTTTAAAAATAGGTGGGGAGAGGAGGAGCCAACCCCACCGGAGGGGGAGGGGGTTGCTGAGCCAGGGTAGGAAGTTGGCACGTGTTGGAGGGTGTCATTGGTTTGATCCAGGTGTCCCCCACAAACAATTGAATGTGTTCTGATAGATCGATCCTCAGCTGATGGCAGTTTGGGTTTTACAACCTCGATGGAGCTGTGTTGTTGGGGGTGGGCTTATGGGGTTATAAGCCAGCTTCCCCTTGCCAGAGTTTGGCACACCTTCCTGCTGCTGTTTGCAGTGCTGTGGCAGAGGTGATGTCCAGCCCTTTGCTCATGCCATCGTTTTCCCTGCCAGGATGGAGTCTCCCCTCGAGTCCGTAAGTCAAATAAGCCCATTCCTCTACAAGCCACTTTGGTTTGGGTTCTTTCTGCGCAGCAACTAGAAAGCTGACCGCAACAGAGGGCGTTCAGTGTGGGGGTCTTCGATGTCCCGTGAGTGGGGAGGAGGTCCCTGGGGGCAACTAGAGCCTCAGCAGCCAGGGGATCCTTTCAATTTTGGCAGCTCAAGACAGCCTCAGTTTCCCCACCGGTGTCCATGCTCCAGAAGAAGCAGGGGAGGCTCAGACTTGGAAGCAGCCACCTGGCCTGCCCACATTTTCCATGGCTTCCAGGTCCCCACCTTCCCCCCAGCTCTGCCCTCTCCTCCACCCAGCCTGTGTCTACTCTTTGCCAGCAGTGCCCAATACATGAGACACACCACCTCCTCCCGCAAAAGAGGGGGTTTGTGTAGGCTGTGGATGTGGGGAGCAGAAGTTAGGCATTAGCTAGGTGTGGTGGCGCAGGCCTTTAAACCCAGCACCCTGGAGGCAGAGGCAGGAGCATTGTTGTGAGTTTGAGGCCACCCTGAGACTACAGAGTGAATTCCAGGTCATCCTGGGCTAGAGTGAGACCCTACCTGGGGGGAGAAAGAAAAAGAAAAAAAAAGGTAAGCATTGAGGTCTCCCCACTGCCCTGAACTTGGGTATGAATAGCTGTGCCCTGCAAGGAGGCAGCTATGACGTTGAGCCCAGGGCAGCATCAGGCAGGGCCAGTTGCCATGGTGATGGTGACTCAGAAGCAGAGGCAGGTAGTGGCATCTGGTACCCGGCTGCCACCCCTGCCTGGCCAGTGCTGGATATCCTGCCCAGCCCCCACCTCAACCTCCATCCAGGATGGGGGTCTTGAGGCTGTGGAAGGTGAGGTGCCCCACAAGAGGCAGACAAGGACCTCCACAGACACTGTCCAGACACCAGCAGGAAGGTGACAAAATCCAATTCTCCTGACCTGGACATGGGGGACATGGAGTTGTCCAGGCCCCAGCCGCCCTCCAATCACTCATTTATCCATCCATCCACCCTCCATCTCTACACCCATCACCACTTGCTCGCTCATATATATATATTTTAACAGGTAGGATCTCACTCTAGCCCAGGTTGACCTGAAATTCACTATGTAGTCTCAGGGTGGCCTCAAACTCATGGAGATCCTACCTTTGCCTCCCGAGTGCTGGGACTAAAGGCGTGCACCACCACACCCAGCTCTCCCATATATGTTTAGCTATGTCATCCATACCCACCCACCCACTCATCCACCCAGCCACCTGCTTACCCACCCCTCTCTCTGTCCATTTGTCTTTAGGTCTGCCCGTCCACCCTTCTCTGCATCCACTTGGGCCCCAGTGCTCCATTGTTGTTCTGGGCACACGGTGGCTGCCTTTTCTGGGTCTCAGTGAGGGTCCTCCACAGCCACTCAGACCCCATCCCGTCCTCTGCTCCTCATCTCCCCTTCTTCCATCTCGGGGTCTCCACTGTGGCCCATGTCTCGCCTGTGCTTGGCCCACTGTGAGCTTGGCCAGCTAAGCCTCCAGCACCCCGCTTTCTACCCCAGGGTCTCTGCAACCCTTTTCTCATTCACCTGGACTTTGTGGTGCTTAGCTCCTTGATTCTTTGTCCAACTCTCCCTTTGTCTCCAGAGCATAAAGGCCTAGGAGATAGCATTCGAGAGGCTGAGGCAGGAGGATTGTCTGGAGTAAGAGACCAGCCTGAGTTACACAATGTCATGTCTCAAAACCAGAACAAATCCGGGTGTGGTGGTGCACACATTTAATCCCAACCCTCAGGAAGCAGAGGTGGAAGGATTGTGAGTTCAAGTCCAGCCTGAGACTACAGAGTGAATTCCAGGTCATCCTGGGCTAGAGCGAGACCCTACCTTGAAAAAAAAAAGAAAAGAAAGAAAAAAAGAAAGGAAGAAAGGAAGAAGAAAGAAAGAAAAGAAAGAAAGAAAGAAAGAAGAAAGTAGTTCTGGGGGCTGGAGAGATGGCTTAGTGGCTTGCTCAAAAAGCCTGAAGGCCTGGGTTTGATTCCCCAGTACCCACGTAAAGCCAGATGTATAAAGTGATGCATGCTCCTGGAGTTGGTTTGTAGTGGCAGGATTCCCTGGTGTACCCATTCTCTCTCTCTCCTCTCTCTGTCTCTGCTTGCAAATAAGTAAAAAAAATAAAGTATTAAAAACAAATTAGGTATGGTGGCGCGTGCCTTTAGTACCAGCACTTGGGAGGCAGAGGTAGGAGGATCACTGTGAGTTCAAGGCCACCCTGAGACTACATAGTGAATTCCAGGTCAACCTGGGCTAAAGCGAGACCCTACATTGAAAATTTAAAAAATTAAAAATAATAAAGAAATTAAAAACAAACAAAAAAGGGCTGAAGAGATAGGTTCTTGCTTGCAAAGCTGGTCAGTTAAGGTTTGATGTCCCAGCACCCATATAAAGCCAGATGCACAAAGTGTCAAATGTATCCGGAGTTTGTTTGCAGTGGCTGGAGGCCCTGGCATGTCCATTCTCTGTCTTATTTTCTCTCTGCTTGGAAATAAAAAATATTTAAAAAATAAAAAGAGAGGGTGAAAGAAAGAAAGAAAAAGAAAGGAAGAAAAGAAAGGAAGAAAACAACCCACGCTTCCTCAAAAAGGCAGGTCAGGGAGGCCAGTCTGACTCACCCTCCCAAGGGAGAATGACGTGGGGCAAGGTGGCTGCCTGGCAGGGCACCTGCTGGGTGCCGGCAGCGCTCTACGGGCTCACGCTGGCACCCAGCCAACTTGCGGAGTTCCCAGCACACCATCTTGCACCTGCCCCAGGGCCTCTCCATCTGCTATTCCTTCTGGCTGCAAGTCATCCCTCCTGGGGTCACAGCTGGCCTGGGTCTCTAGAAAGGTGGAAGGCTTGGCCATGAGGACAGAGTGGACCACTGTTTGGGACCACGGGCTCTGTGGAGGCCTGGACTTGAATCTTTCGGCCTGTCTTCCAAGTGCAGGACCACAAATCTGCACCACCGTGGTAATGGTGTGCCTTTGTTTAAGGCAGAGAGAGTCTCACTCAAACCCAGGCTGACTTGGAATTCACTGTGATTCTCTTGCCTCAGCCCCTGAGTGCTGGGATTTAAGTGCTCCACCATGACAACCCCAAGCATCCTTTGTTGTCTGACCTGGAATTCACTCTGTAGTCTCCGGCTGGCCTCGAACTCACATCGATCCTCCCACCTAGGTCTCCTGAGTGCTGGGATTAAAGGCGTGTGCCACCACACCTGGCCCCCAGCATATAATGTTGAAAAATATATTTAAGGGGCTGGCAAGATGGCTCAGCGGTTGAGGCACTTGCCTGGAAAGCCTAAGGACCCGGGTTCGATTCCTCAGTACCCACGTAAAGCCATATGTACAAGGTGGCAATGTGTCTGGAGGCCCTGGCATGCCCATTCTCTCTCTGCTCAATTAAAAAAATTTTTCCAATAGAGAGAAGAGACAGAGAATGGACATGCCAGGGCCTCCAGCATGTGCCACTGAGCATCTATCTGGCTTTACGTGGGTACTGGGTCATTAGGTTTTGCAGACAAGCGCCTTAACCACTGAGCCATCTCTCCAGCTCATAAGCAAATAAAAATCTTTTTCAAAAAGAAAGAAGCTCTGCGTCTTGAGAGACTCCATCTGGAGTACACAAGCAACAGAGGAAGGACCCCCAGGGCTCTCCTCTGGACCCACACCCCAGTGCTTCTGCACATGCGCGCACACAGACACTCCCTCGCACCCCACGTTCAGCTCAAACAAAACAAAAAGTGTTAAGCAATGAAGGTCTCTGTGGTCAAGATCATGGGGTTCAATAAACACTGTCCTCGGAGGTCCCGCCTCCACAGCCATGGGGGTCCCACGGAGGCACTGCGCCCAGGGGCAGCGGGGACAGTGTGGGAGGGGCAGGCTAGAGGAGTGGGGTGTATTTTTAGGCGCTGAACGAAGCCCTTAAGTATGTCCGTGGCCACTCCCGGGAGCAGGCTGGGTGACTCCAGAGGAGGGACGCAGGCGGGCATGAGTCATCGTGGGGTGGCCACAGAGGCAGCCCAGCGGGAGGGAGGTGGGCCCTGCAGGATGGTGGATTGAGGTGAACGTTGGCTGGCTGGGGTCAGGCTTCTGATCAGGTTTTGGGGGGCCAGGGGCTGTCCCCAGGGAGGGCCACTGGGCCCGCAGTGGACACGTTGCTCTCATGACCCTTAGCTAGTAAGAATGAAAAGGCACAGCAGGTGCCCAGGGGCTGTGGCTCCTGCTGTTCTGTGCGTTTATTGATGTTTTTTCGAGCTAGGGTCTCCATCTAGCCTAGGCTGACCTGGAACTCACTGGGTATTCCCAGGATGAACTTGAACTCGTGGCAATCCTCCCTTAGCCTCCCAAGTGCTGGGATTAAAGGCGTGTGGCACCAGGGATGGCTCCTGTACATTCATTGAGTACTTGCTGTATACTAGGCTGACTCTAGAGATCAACACCGTATTTACTGAACACTTGTATATCTCATATGCACTTATTGAATGCTTGCTGTATACCAGGCTGGCACTAAGGTGATCACACCATACATTTATCCAGTGCTTAGCTTGCTGTATACCAAGTTGGTACTAGGGTGAAGGCCACAGCATGCATTTATTGAAAACCAGCATAGTTCCAGAGTGGTCACTACAATATGGACCTGTGCCTTAAACCCTGCCCACCAGGTCTGTACAGGGTGGCTGTGGGTGAAACCTGGGCTCTCTCACCGGCACCTCAAGTTCTCTCCCATCTAGCTGCATCCCAGCCCACGGGGAGTTTTTTCTTGGTAAGTTTATCACAGGAAAGTACAGCTAGCCGCACCACAGGCCGGCCTCGCTGCTCTGGTGATCCCCATACCTTCTCCTAAAATGGCTTGGCTCTTGGGGAGGAGCCAAGGAGCCCCTGGCTGTGTGACTCTGGCACAGCTGCCCACCTTCTCTGTGCCTGGGCGGGGCATGAGGATCCATTCCTGGTGTAAGGAGACTGGACATGGATGGACTGTTGCTGGGATCACATCACCTGGAGGACAGGGTGGATGCAGCAATGAGGCTGAGCAGGAGGCCTGGGCAACAGCCCACAGGGACCTCAGCCTCACCCTGGTCTCTGGCTGTCATGCTGATCAGGTGGTGGCGGCAGCAGGGCAGATGAGCAGTGCCAGGGCTCCCCAACGGGAGGAGCAGGTCCAGTATCCTTCAGGAGACCCTCGAGTGGCCTGCCCTTCCACCCTGGGCTGAGCCCCGTAACCTCCTCCTCCTAGTCCTGCCCCTATCCCGTGCTGCTGGCCTGGCCACAGGACCTTTGTACAGCTGCTCGTCTCCCCAGTTGCTCCCTGCAGGCTTTTCCAATCTTGACTTTTTAGAGACAATCTTCTGTAGCTCACACTGGCCTTGAACTCCTTAGGTAGGATGACCATGAACTTGTGATCCTCCTGCCTCAGCCTGAGTGCTGGGACGAGGTATGCACTACCTGGGGTGGCACCCAGGGCCTTTAGTATGCCAGGCAGATGGCTTGACCACTGAGCCACAGCCCAGCCCCTTTGTCCAATTCCTCATCATATGACCTGTCCCTTTGTTTTCACTGAAGTGTTTGCATGGTGTGGAAGGGCCACGGGGGGGGGGGGGGGGGGGGGGGGGGGGGGGGGGGGGGGGGGGCTGCCTGCCAGTGGCTGTGTGACAGGCTTCCACATTCGGACAGCCTTGGCCCACTAGGGACATCAGGCCAACTACACCAGCTGAGTGGGTGCTGGTCCTTCTGTCCATAGGATGTGGGGAGTGTGGATGCTGTAGAGAGCCCCCCGGCACACCAGGAGGGCCCTGGGCAGGAGGCAGCTGGGGTCAGGTGACAGTTCTGGCTTGGCTGGAAGGACCTGGAAGTGGAGCTGAGCTGTGGCTTTGGTTTCTCTTCCCTCCTCTTGGGTTCCTGGAAGCAACTTCTCAGGAAGACCGAAACCAGCCAACCACATTCGCCTGCTAGCAGAAGCTTCGGGAAACTAACTGGGGGTGGGGGGCGCGAGGCCCAGATGGATCTTGTTCTGGGGAGGCCAGAGCAGCTCCCACAAGGCAGGATGATATCCCTCCCCAACAGGGACAAATATAGCCCCAAGATCATGCCCCCTCAGCAGGCAGGAGCTGCTGGGACAGGGACAGTCCAGGGTGGAAAAACAGACTGAGACATTAAGAGCAGGAGGGCATGGGGCACTCACCTAAGGGGAACCTGAGCCAAAGCTAAAACCATTTTTTTTTTTTTTTTGAGGCAGGGTCTCCCTAAAACAACTTTTTATCAGGCAAGTCTCACTAAACAGCTCAGGCTGGCTCTCCTGGATGAGGTGTGCACCGCTGAGCCTGATGAAGACCTTTTCTTCTCTTTTTGGTTTTTCGAGGTAGGGTCTCACTCTAGCCCAGGCTGACCTGGGATTCACTATGTAGTCTCAGGGTGGCCTTGAGCTCATGGCGATCCTACCTCTACTTCCCGAGAGCTGGGATTAAAGGTGTGCACCACCAGGCCCGGCTGTGTGGAGGCCAGGGACAACCTTAGTGCTTAGGTGTCCTCAGGTACATTGTCCACCGTCTTTGAGACGGGTCTCTCATCTGTCCAGGGCCCAAGGGATCTTTGTCTACATCTCCCAGCCCTGATTACAGGTGTGCCACCACTGGACATGGGTGCTGGGGACTGAACTCCAGCCCATGTTCCTGAGAGGCCAGCACTATACATAGCCGACAGTGCCAAGGAGGCTGGCACAGAGCCAGGGCGCGGCAAGGCTGCAGAAGCCAGCTCCACGGTGGAGGTGCCCCCACCTCAGGGCAGGTCTTGACAAGGTGGATGTGTGTCCAGGGGGACAGACTGACACAACTCATCCCTCACTGACAAAGAGAAAACCAGTATGCTTTCTCCAAGTGCTGGCATGCAGGACCCATCCATGGGAGGGGGACACCTACTATGGGTAACCGTGGGGTGCAGCCATGGCTCCCACTGGGGCAACTGCACCCCAGGCGCTCACCTGCTGGGCTGGGACTCTAGGACCCCAGACCTGACACCACCCTTAAGCCCTCGGACGGCCTCAAACTATGTGGTGGATGGTGGCATTGAGCTCATTTCTCACGCCTACACCTTGACTATTAGGATGCAGACATGTGCCACTGCCCCCCTATGGTCACCCCAACGGGACAGGAGGCACAAAGGGCCGAGGCTGTCGGTGCTTGCCTTTATTCTGTAACAAGGATGTAGGAAGGGCCAGGCTCGGGTCCCCAAGGGTGTGGGCAGGACGGGTAGCCCTGGGGAAGGAAAGGCCACAGACGTCAATCTCACTGCTGGCCACTCAGTGCCACACAGGTTCCAGTGCAAACCACAAAGCCACTGCACCCAGAAAACACCGGCCCTTCCAACAAGGAACCTTCCAGATAGTCACTGGCTGGAGGGAGGGCAGGGGTCACAAAACAAGTCACTGAGTGACACTTCCTGCAGTTCAATGACACTTTTGATAGTAGACGGCTGGCTCCATGCACTCACTCACTGCTTGCCCGCCTGCCGGCCTGGCTTCTTCTCAGGCTGGCCTCGGCCAGCGCCTGGAATCCCACCCCGGCCACGGCCACCAAACACGCCTGTGGACAGAGAGGGAATCAACTCAGGAGCTACAAGAGACCATGTGTGTCAAGGGGCAAAGGGGTGTCATGGCAGGTGGTGACAGAGGCCTCTTCCATACCAAGGGACTAATGCTCAGTGCCCAGTGTACACACTTGCGCCAGGCCAGCAACCTTCCCCCAGTTCCATCTCACTTCACAGCCCGCAGCCCTGGGCACTGAGAACCTTCCATGCCCGCAGCCCTGGGCACTGAGAACCTTCCAGCACAATGGGAGGAAGCTCGGGCTGCTGGGGAAAGCGCCCAGCCCTACCTCGACCAGCGCCTCCCATGCCTCGGCCTTTCTGCTGCTTCTGCTGCTGCGGCCCACCGCGCCCGCGGCCCTTGGCCACAGCCTCCTCGCGCACCATGTCGATGATCTCGTCGGGGATGCGCAGGTACTTGATGGTGCTGCCCCGGATATAGCACTCGGGCATCCGCCAGAACTTGTCACCATCCTGGAAAGGGAGCGGGGGCCATCAGAGCCCGGGTGAGGAGGGGCTGGCACACACCAGGGTGCAGGATGCATCTCAGACTTAGCAAAGACCCTAGGGTGCATCAGGAGAGAGCCTACCCTCTACTGAGTGCCAACGACTTCCTGTCATTTCAGTCTTCCTTCCTTCCTTCTCCTCCCCCCCCCCCATCAGTGTTTTTGAGGCAGGGTCTCACTGTAGCCCAGGCGAACTTGGAACTCACTCTGTAGTTCCAGGCTTCCCTGACACTCACAGTGATCTACCTCTACCTCCCGAGTGCTGGGATGAAGGACCTGCACCACCACGCCCGGCTTCATTCAATTCTTAAAATAATTTGTGTGCATAAACAATAGGTACATGGGAGCCCCGGTGCCACAGTGCAAGTGTAGAGGTCAGAGGACTCGTGCACTCTGTGTCTGGTTTCTATGGGTGCTGGGTTCAGGACTCATCAGCAGAAAGAGCACCTCTTCCCACTGGGTTATCTCTCTGGGCCCATGAGATAATCTCCTGCCTCCACCTTCCATGTGCTGAGATGACAGGAGAAGGTGTGCACCACCACCCACCAGGCTCCTGCGTGTTGAAGTCTGAGCTGGGCTCCCCGCATCCTAGGGAAGCTTTGCTCCTCAGAGATCCCCCAGCCCAGGCCGAGCCCAGGAGGCAGGAGGGAGCCGCTCTCACCCGGGACGTGCAGATGACCTCACGCAGGTTGATATTCATCCAGTTGTCACAGCTCACCAGGTGCCCATTGTACGTCTCCCCGTTCTTCAGCTCCACCAGCTGCCAGGGAAGACATGAGGGTATCACCCAGAGCCCGGCAGGCCAGAGACACCCCACAGGGTGCTGTGCCAGCCCTTCTGACGGCACCAGGGGCATGTGTGCTGGGGTTCTGAGAGCTCCTGAAGCCACGGGACCCTCAGGGCAACTGAGAGCAGAACTGAAAGGCTGGGCTCGGGGGCAGGGAAAGCACCTCACTAGGACCAAGGTCTGTCCCCAGCACCAATATGAAGTAAACCCTCACATTAGCTGGTCATGCTGGTCCATGTCTATGGATCCAGCACCGAGGACAGCCTGGATTCAGAGAGCCATGGCTCAGGACCGAGCATTGGCTTTCCATGTGCTAAGTGAAGCCGACGCACCCATCCTTAGGAAAGCACCTCCAATGTCTCCCCAAGGGAGGGACGGAAAGGCACGCATACTCCACAGTGCATGCCCACCACCCACATGGAACGGAGGAGCTGGACAGTGCTACACAGCGGCGTGGGGCCTCACGCCCACAGGCAGGGACAGGATGGAGTCTACTGGCAACATGCAATATGCCAGCAAGCTGTTCATCTGTTCACCCACCCTGCTGGAAAGCGTGATGACCTGGACCAGTGCTCTCTACCAACAGCCCAAGCCCTAGCTTTTTTTTTTTTTTTAATTTTGCAGATATATATATATATATATATATATATATATATATATATATACATACATACAGAGAGAGAGAGAGAGAGAGAGAGAGAGAGAGAGAGAGAGAGCGAGCGAGCACCAGGGCCACCACCTTGTGGGTCTGGCTTATGTGGGTCCCGGGGAATTGAACCCAGAGCCTTAGGCACTGGAGGAAGTGCCTTAACCACTGAGCCATCTCTCCAGCCCCAAGCCTTTTGTTTTGCTTTTCTTTTCTTTCTTTGGTTTTTCGAGGTAGAGTCTTGCTCTAGCCCAGGCTGACCTGGAATTCACTGTGTAGTCTCAGGGTGGCCTTGAACTCATGGCGCTCCTCCTACCTCTGCTCCCCTCCAAGTGCTGGGACTAAAGGTGTGTGCCACCAGCCCAGCCTGTGGCTGCGTCCGCCCAGCACTCCCCAGGGGTGGACTACTCACCATGGGATGGTTCTGCGCCGTCTTCAGCAGTGACAAGGGGAGCTGTAAGGCAATGACAGCTGTGGGGAGTCTGTCCAGGCAACCCTGCCTGGGGGTGGGAGGCACACAGAGGGGAGAGCCACCCCTGCTCCTCCCAGGCTACGGCCATGGGCTGTGTACTCAGCCCATGGACATTTCTTTTTATTAATATTTTTATTTGAGAGAGACAAAGAGAAAGGCAGATAGAATGAGTATGGGTGGTGGTGGGGCCTCTGGCCACTGCAAACAGAACTCCAGACCCATGTAACACCATGCACATCTGGCTTGATTGCAGGTCAACAGGCTTTGCAAGCAAGCGCCTTGAACCATGGAGCCATCTCTCCAGCCCCTGGGGATATTTCAATGCCTTGCCTGGTCCACACCTGGCAGGAGAGGGGCTGCACCCTAGTACAATTTTCCTTTTGTTTGTTCTGAGGCAGGGACTCACTGTAGCCTAGACTGGCCTTGAACTCAGTGATCCTCCTGTCTCGGCCTCCCCAGTACTGGGATTAAAGGTGTGAGCCACCATACCTGGCTCCTTTCTCTCTTTTTGGTGTTTGTGTGGGGGGGGTATTTGCATGTGCAGGTTGGAGGACAACCTCAAGAGTGTCACCCTCAGGAACAGTGTCCACCTCCGTCAAGAAAGGCTCTCTGGTGGCCTGGAGCTCAGCAAGTACACCAGACTCCCAGCGATCCTCCTGTCCCGGCCTCCCCAGTGCTGGGATTACAGGCCTGCGTCACCATCCACGGATTGAACTCAAGTCCCCATGCTTGGAAAGTAGACACTTTAACAGTGCGCTGGCTTTGAGACAGTGTCTCCACCTCCTGAGTGCTGGGTGGTTTGACAGTTTTTTAGACAGTGTCTCAGTATGCACCCTGGTTGTCCTTGAACTCACAGAAGCTGCTACCAATGGGAAAGAGGAGAGCTCTTCTCATCTCTGAAAAGAAAACCCAACAGGAAGCATGGCCCAGGGCTGGGGTGAGGCCTCCATCCCAGGCAAAAACAAACACCAGGGACCCAGGGACCCCAAGCTAAGAGTGGGTGGAATGCGTGTCTGCACAAAGCCTCAGCTCCACACAAGCCAGGTGTGGTGACACTCCCGTTGTCCTAGCACTCAGGAAGTAGACACAGGAAGGTGAGGAGTTTAAGGCCAACTTCAACTACATACAGAGTTCAAGGCCAGCCTACACTCATGAAACTGTCTCAAAACTTAAAAACAAACAACACAGAGACAAAGGCCTCTCCACACCTGACCCTGGTGACACCCAGGGGCCTCAGTGGGGTGTCCAGCTCCCTATCCAAGCAGTGGCAGGAGACCCAAAAGGCCTGTCCCTCACAATATGGGGTGGCTCTGAAGAAGGGGTTGGGGTGGGACCCTGCATCCCACATCCCTGCAGGAAGCCAGGCCAGAGCCCACTTCCCGTGGCTGCTTCCTGGAAGGGCGGAGGAGGAAGAGGGGGGCTGCTTCAGGGCCAGTGACATGCTGAGCCTAGGCTACTCCGCACCTCCCTCGACCTGGGGGGCTGCTGGGTGGTAGGGTGCCCAGGGTGAGACTCTAACTCTTACCTTTAGCACTGCATGGAATAAAGGTGGCTCAGTGGCTACGGGAGGGAGACCCAGCACAGGCAGACACCTGTTGCCCCTTGAGGAGAAGAAGCCCTTGGAGCACATGGCACTCCCTCCACTGCTGCAGGCTGATTCCCACTCAGGGAGACCCAGCATCAGGAGGCCGAGGCAGGAGGACTGCCAAGAGTGAGAGGGCAGCCTGAGCTACATACAGAGTGAGACTTTGACTCAAAAAGCAAATAAAGCCGGGCGTGGTGGCGCACACCTTTAACCCCAGCACTAGGGAGGCAGAGGTAGGAGGATCACCATGAGTTCAAGGCCAGTCTGGGCTAGAGTGAGACCATGCCTCAAATGAGCAAAAACAAGCAAATAAACAAAACACCACACAAACAGAAAAAAGCCTCAAAGAGGGGCTAGAGAGATGGCTAAGTGGTTAAGGCACTTGCCTACAAAGCCCAAGGACCGGGATTTGATTCCCCTGCGCCCACATAAAGCCAGATGCACAAAGAGACACATGCATCTGGAGTTCCTTTGCAGTGTCTAGAGGCCATGGTGCACCCATTCTCTCTGTCACTATCTGCTTGCAAATCAATAAATAAAATATATATACAAAAACTCAAAGAAACCAAACAGATCAAAGAATCAGGACTAGCATCCCTAAAGTGTTAGAACAGTGGGGGCTGGGAGCCCTTGTGAGGCTGCGGTTCCACCCCAAACATCACTAAAGAAACACACAGAGAGAAAACAAAGACAAACCAAGCATAAGGCAGCACCAGAGCCAGCACATCCACACACAGATGGCGTGGTGGGACGCCATGAACCCCACACCCTGACGGGGAGGCTCGGCCTTGGCTGGTGGCTGACGCGTCACCTCCCTGGTTCAGCCCTAATGGCCACCGTGGGCCTAGCTGTTTGTTTTTACCACAGGCAGCAGCCGCCGCTCTGTAATTACAGGTCATTTATTACCGGTCTCCCCGGCTAGACAGAGATCTGCGTGGGTGTGGGTTACCCACGCCTTGGCACCCAAGAGGGGCAGTAAACACTCGCCCCACCCAGCAGGTGAAGAAAAAGGGTGGCTGGGGGGGAGGGGTACAACGGGGACAGGAAGCCACAAGACTCAGAGGTCACAGCCTCACCAGGGTGGGCTGGGCCAGGGGTTGGTGGTGGACCTGGGTCCATCCCCAGCACAGCTAAACAAGTGAGATGAAGGTGGCCACCCAGGTGACAGAGCCCTCTGGAGTTGGGGAAGTCACAAGGGATTCTGGAAAGAAGTCCCTGCTAAGCACAAGGCCCTGAACCCCCCCACCCCTCCCCAAAATTGTAAGGCTGGGTGTAAGGCACCGACCCTTCACCCAGCACTCAGGAAGATCTGAGTGAGTTCCAAGGGAGCCTGGGCCAGTGGGCGCTCCTGCTTCAAAACAAAACAAACAAAAATAAAACAGCCGGCCTTTAATCCCAGCAGAGGCAGGAGATGGCCATGAGTTCAAGGCCACCCCAAGACTCCATAGTGAATTCCAGGTCAGCCTGGGTTAGAGCAAGACCCTACCTCAGAAAACCAGAAAGAAAGCAAGAATTGTAAGGAAAGAGTTCATTCTCTAGGCTCTCTTGTACTAAGAGGTTCCCACCCTCCCAGCTCACTGAGGCCACACCCTCTGTTCAGGAACACAGGAACTGAGTGTTGTGGACTGTCCCCGCCCAGCCTACTAGGGACCACACCTCCAGGGCAGTCCAAGGCCAGTTCACAGGCCCCAGCGAGCTGGACACACGCTTATCTTGCTGTAGCCTGGAGAATCTAAGGAGGACAAAAATCCATGGACGAAGCCCTGGGACCCATCCCCTGCACCCCAGAAAATGGAGAGGGTGGTGGCCACATGTCAACTCAGCACGTGGAAAGCTGAGGCAGGAGGATCATGAGTTGAAGGCCAACTTGGATTGATTATATGCCCCACCTCACAAGAAATATAAAATCCGAGTATACAACAACCCCCTCCGGAAGTTATGAGATGGAACTTTCCAGTTACGGGCAAGTGCAGGGAGGTCCTTCTTTTAAGTTTGTGCAACTGGCCACCAGAATGTCACCCCACTCCAGAGACTCCAAGGTGGGTGTTTTTTTCCTTTGGCTTTGGTCTTGGGAGGTAGGGTCTCGCTCTA
Source organism: Zapus hudsonius (assembly GCA_004024765.1). Taxonomy (NCBI): domain Eukaryota; kingdom Metazoa; phylum Chordata; class Mammalia; order Rodentia; family Dipodidae; genus Zapus; species Zapus hudsonius. The sequence goes on from PVHP010012134.1 coordinate 41,558, forward strand.
TCCCAGGATGACCTGGAATTCACTATGTAGTCTCAGGCTGGCCTCGAACTCACGGCGATCCTCCTGCCTCTGCCTCCCGCCCGGGTGCTGGGATGAAAGAAAGGCTCCATGTGGTTTAGCTATGGCCATAGAGACGCCTAAGCTCTGAGTTCCTCTTTTATGACCCAAAAGGAAGACTCCCGCTGTGTGACCAGTGAGACGTGCAGACCCTCTCTGTGCATTTCTTTTCGCAAACCCTCTACCCGATCGGCCCCGCCCACCCCGAGCGGAAGCCAGGCTTTCCAGCCGGAAGAGCCCCTCCCTCCCGGCTCCTCGGCTCGGCCCCCGGTGCACCGCGGGGAGGCTGCGGCCGAGCTCGCGCAGCCTCGGGACGGGAGCCTCGAGAGTCCCCGGAAGGCCCGGCGCCCCGCTACCCCAGCGTCCCCCTGCCCTCACCATGTCGGCGGCCGGAACCTGACTCGCCCACCAGTTCCACGGCCCGTGCTCACACAGACCGTCACTCCGCGGCGCGCCACTAAGCCAAAAAGGCGTGAGCCAATCAGCAGCCGCCTCTCTTGAGCGGCTTGACCAATCACCGATGACTAAGGCGGGGCCTGTCCCAGAAAATGGGCGTGGTGGGCCGTAAGGAAGGGAGCGGCTGTAAAGTGAGTCGTACGAGTGTCGCAAAAGGTCGTACAGCAACGTGCACGGGTCGGGTGCCGTCTGGGAGTGGCGCATGCGCAGATGGAGCGCTAGGTGTTCTCGGGCTCCCCGCCGTGGGCGGTGGTGGTCACTGCCCCTGATGGCCTGTGGATGTCCCTGGTGCTGCCCTTCGGCTCCTGGTCTGTCTTCCATTCCTGTTATGACGGGTTTATTGTTATTAAGTGAAGTACAGACATCTTGAGCACAGACGCGGGGAGCAGGCTGGTCTCCACTTACCAGGTCAGGTGCTTGGTGCAGGCGAGAGTCAAAATAGGACTGGGCTCATTTCTGGAATTTTACATTTCATATGTATGTATGTATGTATGTATGTATGTATGTACGTATTTTGACGCAGGATCTCAGGTAGCCCAGACTTGTAGAGTGCTGGGATGACAGTGTTTTCTTTCTCTTTTTTAAAAAGAGGTCTTGTCCACTTGGCAAGGATCTATTTATAATGCTTTAAAAAATATTTAATTTATTTGAGAGAGAGAGAGAGAGAGAGAGAGAGAGAGAGAGAGAGAGAGAGAGAGAGAGAGAGAGAGAGAGAAAGAAAGAAAGAAGCAGAGAGAATGGGTGCACCAGGGCCTCCAGCCACTGCAAATGAACTCCAGATACATGTGCCACCTTGTGCATCTGGCTTTATGTGGGGCCCGGGGAATCGAACTCGGGTCCTTCTGCTTTGCAGGCAAACACGTTAACCACTAAGACATCTCTCCAGCCCAATCTTTTTTTATATATGCATGTGTGTGTATGCATGTGTGCCTGTGGATCACTATTTAACAAGGCAGAATCTCTCTTCCTCTCTCTTTTTTGAGGTAGGGTCTCACCCTAGCCCAGGCTGACCTTGAACTCACAGCGATCCTCCTTCCTCTGCCCCTGCCTCCTGAGTGCTGGGACTAAAGGTGAGCACCACGAAGGGTTAAGACAGAATCTCTTACTTGAACCCAGGGCTGGACGATTCAAACAGTCCATCTACCTCACTTGGCCCCAGGACACCATGTCTCATCCTGTGGAGTGCTGGGATTTCAGGCTCTGTCCTAGCTGCTCAGGATGACATGGGTGTTAGGGATCAAAGCCAAGGATCACACAGCAAACACTTTGTCCATAGGGCCATCTTCCCAGCACTGACCCACCTCTTTTGAGCCAGGGTTTGTCACTGACCTGGAGCTGACTAATTACAATAGACTACATAAGCAAGCAATCCCCGGGGGGTCCTCTTGTCTCAAGTGTGAGTCGCCATACATAGCGTTTGGGTTCTGGGAATAAAACTCAGGCTGTCCCTTATTACTCACCCACCAGGACTCAGGGAACTGAGCGGAAGAGGGGGCGGAAAGATTGTGAGAGCCGTGGTGGGGGAGACGGTCCAGAGGCATAGCACCCATCAGTAACAACACACTTGGGCCAGGAAGACCGGGATGAGTACTAAGATATACAGGATCCCTTGCCACAAGGACTAATACAGAGAGCCCACGGAGGAGGATATACAACTGATCAGGGA